>CATIWM010401722.1:0-12760 GCA_949671775.1 Mallotus repandus
CGAAACGAGACCAAAAAGACCTGCGAGTACAAATTCCACACTGAGTTCCAATCACATGAACCCGAATTCGACTACCTGAAGTCTCTGGAAATTGAAGAGAAGATCAACAAGATCAAATGGTGCAAAAGACAAAATGCCTCACACTATCTGCTTTCGACAAACGATAAGACGATCAAGCTGTGGAAGGTTTTTGAAAAGTCGTTGAAGGTGGTAGCGGAGAACAATCTCTCGTCCGAGCTCACGCCCGCAGGGGTAGGCAATGCCAATGGAGGCGGCCCAGTACGATACCCGAACCACCACTTCCGCAGCGTCGCCGACCTCAAATTTCCACGCATGACACATCACGACACTGTTGTCGCTGCTGTACCCCGTAGGGTCTACGCCAACGCTCACGCCTATCATATCAACAGCATATCCGTCAACAGCGATGGCGAGACATTCATCAGCTCAGACGATTTGCGAATCAATCTGTGGAATTTGAATATTCAGGACCAAAGCTTCAACATTGTCGATATCAAGCCCGCCAACATGGAAGAGTTGACCGAAGTCATTACCGCAGCCGAGTTCCACCCACAGAGCTGCAATTGGTTCATGTACGCCAGCAGCAAAGGAACCATTAAGCTCGCAGATATGCGCCAGAAAGCACTGTGTGACGAACACGCCAAACGTTAGTACAGAGCAGATTGTTTGTGTCTTTGGAGTGACTAACGAAAGTTGCAGAATTCGAGCAAGAAGAGGACCCGTCATCGCGATCGTTCTTCTCCGAAATCATATCGTCCATCTCAGATGTTCGCTTTTCGTATGATGGACGGTATATTTTGTCCCGTGACTATCTCACTGTCAAGATCTGGGACGTCAACATGGAGCGTCAACCCGTCAAGACCATTCCGATCCACGAGCACCTCCGGCCACGATTATGTGACACCTACGAGAACGATAGCATCTTCGACAAGTTCGAAGTGGTCTTCTCGGGCGATGCCAAGAACGTCATGACCGGTTCCTACAACAACAACTTCATGATCTACCCATCAGAACCAGGAAACGACACCGAGGTCGTCTTACAGGCAGACAAGAGTGCTTTCAAGGCGAAGAAGGTCGGAATTCCAACACCAATGAACACATCAACAAGTCCCGGTGGCAAGGATGGCAAAAAGGGTAACAGCCGGGCAAACAGCCCAGCAGGTGGTGCTCAGAGAATGCGCAAAGAGACTGACGCAGACCAAATTGATTTTAACAAGAAGATTCTTCACATGAGCTGGCATCCACAAGAGGACAGCATCGCAATTGCTGCGACCAACAATGTGAGTTGGACTACATTCTCAGCATGACTCATTCCGCTAACTCTTGACCACAGCTCTTCGTCTTCTCGGCATTGTAATCCACCCCATACCACTCTTCTCCCTTGCTTGCACCTTTGTTGCATGGTCGGTTGCGTTCTATAGGCGTAAGATGGAGCGAACTGCATGTGATGGGTGGCGCAGTCATTGATTAGAGGCTCGTGGGCTGCGTGGACAACAGGCGCGAACGTGGTCTCAAAAAGGGCAAGTCATGTATGGTAGAAGAGGTACGAATGAACCGAGATCAATGCGCTTCTGGAGAGATGAGCTCACCATCCTTGTCCTGACATTTGCTTGCAACAATACATACAAGCCATTGTTTTCCGTGAAGTTGGAGAAAAGAAAACCGGAATAATTGGGCAAGACAAAATGCTCGTGTGCTTAAGCAATCTGTCCCTGCGTTAATGTCAGTCGATCAATTTGTCTGCCTGCATGCTGCATATCACAGCCACAGGCACACTACGTCAATGGCCTGCGGATCGTCTGCAGTACTTTCATCAATATCGGACGGAAAGATTGATATGTTCTTGGTAAAGAAAGCTTAGAGGTAATAAACATAGGATCTGTCCGATTCAGGTATTGTACACACACCCGCTAAAGTCAACAGCAGTCTAAGAGCAAGATCAATCCCATCCATCTATCGACCCAACCGCATCTGCGCCTTGGCATAATTATACAGAGCGCGTAGAAAGACATGATAAGTCACACCATGTGCATTATCCTGCACGTGATAAATCTCGGTCAGGCGGATTTGCCACGGTGGGTAGCCATCCAGAACGACTCGATCCCCGAACACGATCATCAGGTCGGGTTCGCCCATGGTCGTCTCGGTGATTTCGGCATCGATCAGCTCGGGGCTGACGTCTGCGGGTGAGAGCTTGCCGCGCTGCGACATGTCGGCTAATGTCTTGGTGAGGTCGACGAGAGTCTGGCGGCCGTCGGATTCGTCGATGAGGAGGACGTTCAGGTGCGGTTTGGAGGATTCGCTGTGGACGGTTGGAGTTGGGGAGTCGGGTGGGCTGTAGGAAGGATGATGGGGAGCGCGGACGGATAGACTTGGTCGGGTGGGCGAGTCGACTCCAAAGTATGCGTCGAGGGTTCGGGAGAATCGTCGATGAACGTGTGGCAGGCTGGATTTGAGGATTCCTGCAGCAGAGAGTTAGAGTTCTGAGAACCTCTTGCGATAAATTTTTTGGGGGCAAAAGAATGACTTTACCAGTTCGTTCATAAATCGACAGTCTAGGAATGCCGGCGCTCGCACTCCAAGCCACAATCTCACACGCCTCATTCACCATCGTCTCCAACCCATCCTTCCTCCCTCCTTCAGGAGCCAGTTCCAGTATGACACTCAGATGCTTCGGCACTTTATTCAAACCCTTCACATCCCTCTGTATCAACTCGGGCGTCCGATGATGATATGACAAGATAGCGACGGCGCGATCGATCAAGGCATGGTAGATATGTCTCGTATTGACATACAGGCTGAAAAACACGTGGATAATCGTGAAGACGAAGGTATAGATGAGCTGTCGAATGGCGGGTCGGACGCGCTGCTTGTGGTGGAACGGATTCGGTTTTCCGTGGGCATAATGTGCGGATGTTTGAGACGGTCGCTTGACGGGTGGTGAGGGTAGGTAGGGCTTGAGCAATTCTTCGCGCTCTTTGGGGCTGAGTTGGCGGCCGTATTGGTCGCGGTCGGTTCGAAAGGCGGAGGTTTGTCTGATGCCTACCATGTTGGCGGGTGTGTATGTGGATATGTGAAAGGTAAGGGAGGGTGGGAAGTGAAGGCCGAGTGAGCGACTATTTAAGCATGCGGTAGGGTCAGGCAGTAGCAAGAATGCCAACGAGGCTCATCTGGGCAGAATGACGACCGTATGTTAAATTAAAAAGGGGCCAGAAAGAAATGTAGAAGAAAGATTGAAGCAGCTGTGGTGGACATGAAGCATTGAAGTTGCGTAGTTTCGTGTGGCTGTGCATTTTACGAAGACCCCAGCCTCACACTAAGATATATGTAAGGTACTCGGTATATGGCATGCTCGCAGTGTATAGTCAGGCTCCGCTCTCTATCTCTGTCGACGTCAGTCGATTGGTATCATAATGCACTCTTCTCGCTCACACATCTCAACAGCCTTTACTTCAGCGTAGTCTTGCCGAGTGCATCAGCCAGATCATCCACATCTGCATCCTTCTTTTGTGCCACTGGCTCGTCTTCCGCAACATCGGCATCCTTAACAATCTTCTCCTCTTCATCCTCAACCTCGTGATCTTCCTCTTCGTCCTCTTCGTCTTCGTCCTCGAGCTCATCCAGCTCGTCAACACCCCACGCGTCCTCATCATCCTCATCCACACCTGGATACTCGCTCGCCTTTTCATCCTTTCGGTCTGACAAGATCGACTGAAGTTTCTCAATGCTCGCATCGTCCTCCGCAAACTTGTTTCCATTCAACTCGATCCTCCTCAACCTGGGGATGGCCGAGCCGCTTGCCGCCTCAGTCAGCGCCTTGACACCCTTGCTGTCAATCTCATTGTACTGCAATCTCAACACTTCCAAAACACCATTCTTCCCCTGAGCCAAAGCCTGTCCCAACAAAACACCGCCTCGCGCACTCAACCAACAATCTCCAACTCCCAAATCCTTTAGCCGCGTCCAGGTTGGCACAATATTCGCCAGCGTCTTGGCCGCCAGCGCAGTAAACGTGTTATCCTGCAGGTCCAATGTATCCAACTCCAAGCAATTCGACAGACCATGCTGAATCAATGTCGCGATGCCTTCTTGTCGAATCCCGTTTTGCACCATCTTGACCGACTTCACCTTGCTGTTTGCCGTGTATGCCTTGACCCATGCCGCCATACTACCATTCTCTAAACGATTGCGTCCACACACCACCGTTTCCAGATCCGGGACCTCCTTGCCCTGTTTTCTCGCTTCGGCCTTCTTTTCCGCCAATTGAGCCAGGGCTTCTGCCACCAGTGTCCCTGCAGCAGGCCCCAAACCATTGTTGTTCAAATATAAATGCTGCAATGGCGTGTGCTGACTCAAAAACGGCCGCAATGGTTCCACAGTGTTCAACCCAAAAGCGTTATCGTTCAAATTGATAGTGTGCAATTTCGGGCACTGCAACAAAGCTTTGAGCAGGGCATCCAGAGCTTGAGGGATCTCAGAGAGAAGACGTCCGGTGAAGATATCCGCGAGGTTTGCGTAGCGAAGATTGGATTGTGTTTCGAGGATTTTGGCCAAAGATTCGGCGGCTCCTACTCCGATCGTGTTCCCTTCAAGGTGAAACTCTTCGATGTCGGTATTGGAGAGAAGGGGTTCGATGTGTTTTTGCAGATCTTCCGCAGTGTCGAGCTTGAGTGCTCGGCCTCGAAGACTGAAGGTTTTGGGAGCTGCCATGATTGTTGGTGTTGAGAAGAGACAATTGTGAGAGAAAAGGACGTTGCGTGCGTGGTAGAATTTAGCAAGTGAAAGTAAACAGAGGGGTGATCCAGACCCTGACACTGAGGCTCTGCGGGAAGATCCGTGGTAGTGATAAGATCTTGTGGTGACGGGTTGATTGGTCATCCACTTCTACCACACTGTGTATTCGTCTCGTGTCCCATCTTCTTGTCTCTCTCTCTCTGTGCATTCATTCGCAAACATGTCTACCATCCAAGCGCCAAGTGAGTCCTCGTTCTCTACAAATCACACGTTTACTTGATGACTGACGATTCATGACAGCAATGAAACCCAACAACCTAGCATCAGACCTCAAACCACAGGGCCAAGCATCCGCCAAAGTCAAGGTACGACCCAGATTTCTTCCCGATTATTTTGACAATGAACTCGTCTGAGAAAAGTTGTCTAGCCATGCTGCGTATGCAAAGACGAAAAGAACGCCCGAGACGAATGTATGCTCTTCTCAACAGCCAAGGACCCACAAGATGCATGTAAGGATTTGGTGGGAAGATATCGGAGTTGTATGGCAAGCTATGGGTTCAATTTGCCGTAAGAATGGGGAATCATATACCATAGTGCATTGGTTATGGCGTTCATCATATGAGATGAGGAGTGATGGCTCGCTCTCAACTCTGTAACTCTACACGACTTGTACAACATCTGTACGCTCGAAAATGTGACATTGAGAAACGGAATCAATATTATTTGCGAAATGGTATCACGCAGGTACGGATATTACATGAAGCTAATTTTACTGATTCTTCTTCTCCTCTGGCGCATTTTTCTTGATCAAGCCCAGATCGACAAGCAGGCCGCTTTCCTCCAGCAATCTCCACAAACACCAGAGATAGCAAAGACCGAACGTTGGGGCTCCGAGACAGACGTTGGCGACCAGGAAGATATCAGGTTTGCTCTGTGGTGGAGTGATGAAAATTTCTCCAACATGCCACAAAACCATCAAGGCATATATTGTTAGGTGGATGATCTTCGTCAGAATGTTTGGTCCTCCTTCCTTCGCTGCTACGAGATATGGTCCGAACCCGAATGGCGGTATCCCCAGCAAGTAGCTCCATAGTCCAGTCACGACGAAATAAGGAATCCGTAACCCGTCCTTGGTGAGAAGAGGGAAGAGGGTCCAGCTCGCCACAATGTTTGCAAAACCAACCCATGCCCGAGTGGTAGACTTCATTCCACCTTCAGCTGCCAGTAATATCGTCATGGGTAGAAGCGGTAGAAGGACATTCTTCTCATGTACTTGATATGAGCACAGGAAAAAACCCCAAGCTGTTGTTGCAAGTGCGTAAGGGATCAGTCCTCGCCTTGGTCTGATAAAAATGAGAAAGCAGGGTGGTGCAATGGAAATCAACGTCAAGCCGAGAGCCGCCTTGCTGAGGATGTCGATTGGATATGTGCTGAGTTTGTGGATGCCAGACGAGTGTATGGAACTCCATACATTGGCCACTTTATCTTCGAAGATGCCACGATGAAAGGGGAAGATGCGGTGGATAGATTGTGCTAGTTGAAGCAGGTAAGGGTAGTAAAAGGCCTTTTCAGAGACTGGCAGTGCCGCCAAGAGCGGCGGAGGTTGCATCTCGGCGGGTAGAGGGACATTGCGGCGCACATCGAACGCAGTTCCAATCAGAAGTGGCGCAAATAAAACGATGAAGGAGGCCACAGTGACGATGGCTATTCCAACGAAGCGCAATGGGTCCATTCGGGGAGCGAAGCAATGACCTGCGAGATATGCTGCGACAGCTGGTGCATAGAAAAGCGCCATCTGCTTAAATCCGAGAGATGCGACGAAGAAGACACAACTCCACAATGGACGATTTGCGAACATACTTGCTAGGGTCGCGAGCACGAAGCCTAGCATAACGGTATTGAACTGAAAGTGCCCGTGATCGATCAGAAGAGTGGCTGGCTGCATTAAGATTGCGGTCAACGCAATTGCCGATTCCCAAGGGTTGATGTGAAAGTAGCGTCCAAGCTGACGAACAGAAATGACAGCGGCCGGTATGTAGACCAGGTATTCGGAAACCACGACAGCTGCTCGCATGAAGACCTTCAGGTCGGCATCCTCCAATCCGCGAGACAGATACAATGCAAACCATCGCGGTTCAATGACATGGCCTATCATACCACAGATCCAGCTGTGGTATGCCGTCAAAGGTGGATAATCCAGACCCCACCAAGTCAAGTCGTGAAAGTACCAATGAGAGACTGGCAGATGGATTGTGAGCTCCATCCAATGTCTCTGCGCCTCGAAGTCGCCATATTTTGGAGGTGTTTTGTAGCCAGAGAAGCCCCACATGCCTGTAGACCAGCGAAAGAGGAAAACAACCATCAGTATACAAGGCAGAGAGATCCATTGTGAAACACCACCGGCTTTGGCAGGCCAGAAAAAGGCCACGAGAGGGAACGATGGCTTCTCTCTTTGGTTCAGATGATCTCTTGTAGTTGTGCCATTGGATGGTGTACTGGACAAAGCTGGCCGCTTCTTGCGCGGCCTATGGGAAGGTGTTGCTGGAGGCATTGGGATTGGATTGAGATATTGATTACCGGGACATGGTGGTTCAATGCAGTTTGAGAGGGATTGTGGTGCTCTTTTCGCTGGTGATGGTGGTGGTAGTGGTAGTGGTTGTTGACGAGGGAGAAATGGTTAACCTCAGGCCAAAATTTACTTGGGTTTGCTGTTCAAATGGTCTCAGCCAATCGGAAAAAGAAGATCTGCACAAGTCCCAATCGGGTAAAGAGGCACGTCAGGCCATTGATTTTCGACGTCACGTTCGATAAAACGAGTGCAACCTTCCGCTCTAGGCCCGCTCATATCAATTATCACGCCGCCCAAATACTACCTTTCCCATCTTTCATAATGCGGGCCAAGACGCCTCCCCCCGCCATCAATGCTTTCCTCTCCTTCTTCTGAATCCCTCTATCACAACCGCCCAGCATGCATCACTGGCTGGACATTGTCGTTTCTGCATTGGCCTTGACCACCGTGGCAGACGGACTACGGACAACATTAAGAGGCCCTGAACAAAGTCCTGGACAACTGAGAAGATCCCTTGAAACCCGTCAGTCTGCTTTGCACAAGCGGGATGACTACGATCCGACCAAATTGGTGAGTCTTGATAGAGGTTCGGTCTACATGAAGTCTCACACTCAATCCCAGTATCCTGCCCACAATTTGAGCGTACCAATCGACCACTTCCACAATGAGACCAAATACGAGCCGCACACAAACGACACCTTCCCACTGAGATACTGGTTTGATGCCACATACTATCAGCCAGGCGGCCCAGTCATTGTTCTGCAAAGCGGAGAAACCGATGGCGAAGGTCGTCTTCCCTATCTTCAAAAAGGAATCGTGTACCAGCTGGCAAAGGCCACGAACGGCATTGGCGTTATTCTCGAGCACAGATATTACGGAAGCTCTATGCCGACTCCCGATCTCTCGGTGGAAAACCTGCGATTTCTCACCACTCAACAAGCTCTGGCAGATGAAGCTTATTTCGCGCAGCACATTCAATTTCCTGGCTTAGAAAAGCATGGTGATTTGACTAGCAAAACCACTCCTTGGATTGGATACGGTGGCTCTTATGCCGGTGCATTCGTCGCTTTCCTTCGAGTGCAATACCCGGATGTGTTCTGGGGAACCATCTCGAGCTCCGGGGTAACCAAGGCCATCTGGGATTACTGGGAGTACTACAGTCCAGTCGCCGAGTTTGCTCCTCCTGAGTGTGTTTCGAGCCTGAAGACCCTCACAAATGTTGTCGACAACATTCTGATTGGCAAGAACGATACCGCCTTGACTGCACAACTGAAGGCTTTCTTCAATCTCAGCACCGCCACGTATGACAATGATTTTGCATTTATCCTTTCTCAGGGCATTGGTTATTGGCAGAGCCAAAATTGGGATCCAGCCGTGGGCAGCAACGAAGTCTCCAATTTTTGCAGCAACATCTCCTCCACGGATGTACTGTATCCAAACACCGAGCAGCTGCGAGACAATGCCACTTACCTCATTCAACAAGGTGATTACAAGGCCAATACGACCTTGGAGAACCAACTCCTGAATTATGTTGGTTATGTCACGACATCGATCATTCCGGACTGTGAATCCACGAACCAGACGATCGTGCAGTGTTTCGGCATGCATAATACCACTTGTTAGTAACCTTCCCAACTCTGGCGCAGTCAAATTCACTGACACTTTACAGATTACGCACAAGACTCTCTCGCTGAAGACTGGCGATCATGGCCTTGGCAGTACTGCAATGAATGGGGGTTTTTGCAGACTGGTTCTGGTGTTCCAAAAGACCAGCTTCCCCTAATTTCTCGAACGATCGACCTGGATTATTTATCCTCTGTTTGCAAGTATGCATTCAATATCACCACACCTCCGGACACAGAGATCGTCAATAAATATGGAGGCTACGATATCTCATACCCGCGACTTGCCATTATCGACGGAGACCGGGATCCGTGGCGGCCAGCAACCCCTCACGCTTTTGAGCAAGGCGCGAAGAATCGAACCTCTTCCGGATCAGAACCTTTTGTGCTCATTTACAATGCTGTCCACCACTACGACGAGAATGGCAGGTTCGATAATGAGACTACACCAGACCTCCCGCCCAAGCCGGTTGCAGATACTCAACGGTTAGAGGCGCTCTTCGTGCAAGAATGGTTGCAGGAATGGAAAATCGAACAGTTGACAAAGACCATCAACAGCGAATTAAAGTGAACAACGTCAGAGGGATGATTAAGAAGTCACGAGTCGATGAAAATGAAATGTAATCAGCTATATTGAGAATCGCTAATGTCCAGTCACGCCACTTTCACCGTTTTCTTTTACCAATGCATCGTGTATGCTCGCATCCCGCCGAATGAGTAGGTGAGATAACTGCATATTGAACAGTAGTTGAGATGAGTGAGGAGCTAATGACTTTTCGATCGTTCTCTCAAAAAGAACTACTGGGTGATGAGCGCGAATTTCGTGAATTCCTCTTAGCATCGCCTACCTGCATTGGCATCTCTAGCCCTCAGCCTTGAAAATATATGTTCCCTCACAAGGGTTTAAGCTCAGCCGGGGCGAATCAGGTAAAGTCAAAAGGCAAAGACATGTTTTGTTATATGCCGCAAAACTATTATATGCACATCTGTCGTGCGTCAAGGCTGAGGATGAGCTTGACCGAAAGCTTCTTCGAGACTTCACTTCAAATTTGGCGCTAATATCGCAACGCTAACCACATTAGGTATGACACAAACCGTCATCGTCCCAAGAAAGACATCTCATGCGATGAACATCTGCAGCCCGCATGAATAAATATCAGAGGCCCGTTTGTACCGAATATTCTACGCAATTTCTCTTTGTTCCAACGTTCAGTGCCCATGGCTTCCACATTTCTTACCATTTCGCTGCTCTGCATAGTAGCAACAGCCTCTCCGACTCCTACTTGTTCTCCAGCAATTGCGCAAATCTCCAATGGCACCATCACCGGTGTCCAAGCCCATCTCCCATCCGCAGAAGCGCCTGTCAACAAATTCCTGGGGATCCCATATGCCAAATCACCGCCGTTGCGATTCGGGGTGCCAGAACCTGCAGAACCATGGCAAGGAACGCTGAACGCAAGCGAATGGAAAGCATCATGCCCACAACAATTTTCGTGTAAGGAATCCGATTAGTTTGTCGCCCGTGCTCGGTTCTCAAGCTAAGTTTTGGGATGTACGCAGATCCTCTCGCGGAGAATCGCATTTCTCAAGCCATTTTCAACAGTCCGCCGTTGAACGAAGATGAAGATTGTTTGTACGTCAACGTGTATGCTCCATCGAAACCTGCTCCGCCTTCCGGCTGGCCGGTTATGTTTTGGCTATACGGTGGAACATATCAGTTCGGATCGGCCGGGCAGCCCGAGTATGATGGTTCTGCATTTGCTGCATATCAAGATGTGATTGTCGTTACATCGAATTATCGGGGGAGTGGTATGTCATGCCCTTAATTCTTTCCATGGTAGGACGACGATTGATATGAAGAACAGTGTTTGGATTCCCCAACTCGCCTGAGCTGAAACTGGAAGAACAGAATATAGGGTTTCTTGATGCTTTCAAGGCGCTGGACTGGACGAGAGAAAATATCAAAGCATTCGGCGGTGATGCAGATAAGATCACAATCTTTGGACAGGTAAGTTTTTCCTCACGCTACCACAAGGAAACTGCTGATATGCATTCAGTCTGCCGGGGCGGCCATTGTCGACCGTCTCCTCCTTTTAAACCCAGAAAACCCGCCCTTCCACGCCGCCATCCTCCAATCTTTCCAATCGATCTACCAAACAGTACCTCACGTTCAATCACCAAGTGCCTGGTTGAACCTAACCGCAGGTCTCAATTGCACATCACCAACCAGCAATCTCACCTGCGTCCGCTCCGCCAGCCTCGAAGCCATCAAAAACATAACCGACACCCACTCTCTCCCCTTCGGCTTCACCACTCTGCCCTACGAAAACGTCACCAATCTCGCCCATCCCGCCCAAACCAAACAATCCGGCCATTCCGCCAAAGTCCCCATCCTCGCAGGAACCGTCGCAAACGAAGGCCGTCTGTTCGCCATATCGCAAAACACCACTCAAGCGATCGAAGCCTACCTCTCCGGCGCCAGCACCGGCCAAGTCCACTTCAACAAGACCCAGATCGCAACCATCCTATCCCATTTCTCACCCACCGAGGGAGACCAAACCCCGTACGACATCCTCTCCCAACTCGAAACCCTGCTGCATTTCCAGTGCCCGATGGCCTTGTGGACGAACCAATCCGCCCACCTCGAGATTCCGACGTGGAGGTATTACTACAATGCCAGTTTCCCCAATCTGGAGCCCGCGGTGGAGAAGGTCGGGCAGCCGTCGTTGAAAGTGTGGCATACGAGCGAGATTCCGATCATTTTTCAGACGTATGCGGGCGGACCGGTGAATCCGATTTCTCCTGCTGTCGTGAAGGGGAGTTTGATTCCGACGAGTATGTTCATTCCTTCCTTCCTTCCTTCATTCATCATGTTCTCCCTTTTCTTGGCCTGGCCTAGTATCGCCTCGCTACGTTTATTATCATGCGTGTTTCTCAAGAAAAGTACTGATAGTGTGGTGCACAGATCTTTCCGCTACACCAGATCAAATCGCACTCGGGAAATTCATGCAAAAGACCTGGGCTGATTTCGCCAAAGATCCGCATAGAGGTCCCGGTTGGGATGCTCTGAGGCCTGGCAGTGATGGCAATCTGGCCGTGATTGGGCAGAAGACAGGGGATGATGGTCGCGTCTCTCTTGTCAGTCAGAATACTGTGGACTCACTCTGTCCGCTTTTCTTGGAGGCCTTTGTGGAAGGGACGGGATCGACGGCATTTGGGTTGAGTGGTACTGATGGGAAATGATCAGACTGGGGAGGTGAAATTGTAAGATGGATGGGTTTATTCGTGAGAATTGTATGATTCCGAGTGAAATGAGTTGGGAATGGGTCGTGATTACAATAAATCTCTCTATGTCTATACGTAATGTTTTGTTGTAAATTCACATCATGATTCGCGCCGAACGGCCATATGATAACCAAATCATCCAGTTTAATAAGCCAACACCATCTATCACTTCGCGCTGAATCTGCTCCTCGCTCGCAACTTGTCTCCATAAAAGTACAGGATCAGTATGCCTGCAATACACACCGCCGTCAAGGCACCCAGCAGACTACACGCCTCACCGATACCCATACCGAGATACATCGGCCTGCTGAACATGACCGCCGCAAAAGCAAGGGAGCTTCTCGCAAAGTCATTTCCGGCGAAAAGCGAGGCGGCGTATTGTGGGTACGTCAAGGGCAGGTAGATGAAAATACACTGCATCAAGGTGAAGACACCCATTGTGAAGAGCATGATACCGACGACGCTGACGATCCAGTGGATGTGGCCGTTTCCGGTCCAGCCGAACATGAAAAGGCCGACTGGAAGTAGC
>CATIWM010401727.1:0-12897 GCA_949671775.1 Mallotus repandus
CCAATTTTTATTTGTCAATAAATATGTCCTACCGAAAAAGCAATTGAAGTTGCTTAGTACCTTCTGTTTATTAGTCAATAATTTTTCAACTTTTCCATCCATATCTGGCTGAATTTTTTCAATTTTGACAATTTGATATTATATTTTTTTTTTGGCAAAAGAGTATGTGAATGTATAAGTAAATTATTTTGGTGTATTGTGGAAAAAATAGATAAAATCAATTGAAATTATCATTATAATAAAAAAAGAAAAATTATCTATTTACGGTCGATATATAAAATTTATTTTTCTCGATACTAGTTAAGAATACCAACATAAAATAATGGTTTTTGCAATTAAATCCAAAATATGAGCATTGGAGCTGCAAACTTAAGCATGAACAAGACTTGGTGATGGTAATTGTTCAAGTTCAAAAATAATCAAACATTTGTTTCGTCATCCTAGCTATTCATGTAATGCATTAGTTTTGTTTATGATATATGAAACTTTGTTAGAAGTGCAATCAATTTTTTTAAGCACCTTACCTTTCCCTCCATTAGTCTTCCCTCCCCCCCCCCCTTAAAGACCAATATTTATCAGTCAATGGGTATTTTATAACAAAAAGCAACTAAAGTTGCTTAGTACCTTCCTCTCTATTATCTTTTTATTGGTTAATAAATTTCTTGTTTTCCATTCATATGTCTCTAAATTTCCATTTGTTTGGATCCAACAGTGGCAAACGATTCCACCTCAACCCATTTAGAGAAATAGTCAATGGCCACCACCATATAGCAATGACCATTTAAAGCTTTCGGCCTTTTCTCCCCTATGATGTCAATTCCCCAAACTGCGAATGGCCAGGGAGAAGTCATCCCTTGAAACTCTATGGAGGGTAAATGGCTAACATTGCCATATGATTGGCAATTATGACACTTTTTCACAAATTTCACACTGTTAATTTCCATTGTTAGCCAGAAGTATCCTTGATGAGTTATTTTCTTGGCTAGGACCGTTCCATTCATATGCGGACCATATACTCCTTCATAAACTGCTTCCATAAGCTTCTGAGCTTCATCCTTATCCACACATCTCAAATGCACTCTAGTTGGCGCTCTTTTATACAGCATATAGTTATAATTGATGAATTGACAAGACAACATCCTAAGAGACATCCTTTCTTTCCTATCAGCATCCTTGGAAAATCGTCTCATTTCTAAGTATTGCTGTAAATTGTAGAAGCACAGCTTCTCTATGGGGTCAACCAGCATCACCCTTATCTCTTCATAACACGAGATTCAAGATTCAACAAGAATTAAAGGTTTGACTTCTGTCTGTTTTCCTCCTTCCCAGATAGAAGCTAAAGTGATGAGCGCGTCTGCCATCTGATTATCTTCTCATGGTAGATGAACGATTTTGTATTGAGTGAAAGATAACAGGACAGAAGCTAAATAGTCCCAATACAATCTCAGCTTATCTTCTCTCACTTCCTCCTATTTAGAGATCTATTTAACCACTAACATGGAGTCTTTATATATTGTGATTTCATCTACCCTTAGATTCTATAGTGCTTTCAAACCAAAGATGCAGGCTTCGTATTCGGCTTGATTGTTGGTCACTTTAAATTCCAATCTTTTACCATCATGATCATTTCTCCTTCTAGTGAGATTAGAATTACACATATTTCTGCTCCCTTCCTATTAATAGCCTCATCAAAGTTTATTTTCCATATTTGGATTTTGATTGCCCCCAGGTGCTCATTTAAAAACTCCAACTCCCATTCCTGTCAGTCATCCATTGGATTCTGAATAGAGAAGTCTGCTATAACTCGTCCTTTCATAGCTTTCTTTGTCCCATTATCTATGTTGAATTTTGTTATAAAAAATAACCACCTGGTAAATTTTCTTGTGAGTGATGGAGTCTACTAGAGGTATTTGAGTGGATTATGTTTCAAAATAGCTTGAACCCTGTATGACTGGAAGTAATGCTAGAGCTTCTTCATGGCCCAAATCACGACTAGGCTTGTCTTCTCTACCAGACTGTAATTGGCTTCATAAGGCAAGAGCTTCTTACTCAAGTAATACACGACATGTTCAACTCTTCCATCGCTTTCTTGAGCTAACATCGCACCCACTACTTCTCTTTTAATTACTAGATAAAGAATTAAGGGTCTACCCGTCCTTAGCGGTTGTAATACAAGAGGATTCATCAAATAACTTTTAATAGTTTTAAAATCCTACTGACACTTGTCATCCTAAATTACCGGCTGATTATTTCTTAGGAGTTTAAAGATTGGTTCACAAATGGTAGTCAGCTTGGCTATAAACCTGCTGATGTATTGTAATCATCCAATGAACCTCTGACTTCTTTCTCATTTTTTGGCGCGGACATCTCTTAGATCGCTTTAACCTTATCCAAATCCACTTCAATCCCTTTTTGACTAACAATGTGGCCTAGTAGCTTTCTAGAGGTTACCCTAATAACACACTTCTTTGGGTTCAATCTGAGATTGTACTTTTTAGCTCTGGCTAGGATCTTGTCTAAAGCTTCGAAGTGTCCTTCCCGTGTTAAAGACTTTACCATCATGTCGTCCATGTATACTTCTATTTCCTTATGGATCATGTCGTGTAATAAAGTGGTAGCCATCCTTTGATTGGTAGATCTTGCATTCTTTAATCCAAACGACATGACCAAATAACAGTAGACTCCCCATTCAGTTATGAAAGAAGTCTTCAGCTTGTCTATCATTGCCATCATGATCTGGTTGTATCCTAAGAAACCATCCATAAAGGAGTACATAGCACTTGAGATCGTACTATCAACTAGAGTGTCAATATACAGTAGAGGGAAATCATCCTTCGAGCAGGCTTTGGTCAAATCTCGGTAATCCATACACATTTTGACCCTTCCATTCTTTTTAGGAACCAACACTATGTTGGCTAACCACTGGGTGTCATCCACTACTTTCAAGAACTTTACTTTTAGCTGCTTTTCCACTTCTTCTTTGATCAAAAAGCCCACTCTGGCCATAATCTTCTCTTTTTTTTGCTTTGCTGGTGTATATGTAGGGATTCTATGTTCTGTAATTTCCCAATCAATTTTGGGCATATCCTTATAACCCCAAGCAAATACTTTCTATCTTTTTCTCAATGTTTCTTACATTTTTATTCTCTCATCAGGAGTTAAATTAAAAGCAATAAGTATATTCTTGGGATTATCATATGTGCCTAAATTAAATGATTCAGTTTGCACTAAATTGATGTCAAGCATATGCATAAAGTGATCATCATAAATAGAATAACTATTAGGAAACATATTACACAAATAGGCAAAGTTAGATTCTACTGCATTAACTTTAGAAAAGAAAATATAATCGATATTAAACATGTTTGCAAGAAAATATTATCACACTCCTCCTTCTGATCCCCAGCATCATTAAGCTTTGCCGCAGGGATGTCCTTTTTTTGGTTCAAATGTTTGTACCAGTTCCTCCACCATATGCTCCTTGGCAACTGATTCTTGGATCCTAGCCATATGCTCAATAAAGATTTCAAATCTAGGGACCAACTTTTTGGCTATTATTAAAGGTTTAGGGTTGCCAACATAACCCTCTTCCACAAAAGTTTTGTTCTTTTCCTTGAAAGCGTCATCACCCTGGTATCCTACTCCGTATTTCAGAATCGGAGTCTTCTGCTCAATGAACCTTGGTGGGCCTTGTTGGTTCTTTCCTAGCCCCATACCAGGCATGAAATTCATGATTTTCATCATGCTCATGATCTTTGGATTTAACTCATCCTTATAGATCACATAGACCTTGAAACTCAGACTAACCAAAATCTCATTCAGAGCTAGCTTCAGAGCGGCCATAACAGCTTTACTTTTTGTTGTTATAGTGACCACTTTCCCCTCATGTGGGAATTTAATCTTCTGGTGCATGGTCGATGGCACTCCTCCTAAAGGGTAGAACGATGGCCTTCCCAATAACACAACAAAAGTGACAGGGATATCTATCATATGTAGATTGACCTAAACCTTTATAAGTCTCGTTTTGACTAAAGCTCTGAAAGTCCCTTCAACTGGCCTTTTGGTGTCATCGTAGGCCTTAATGACTACTTCGGATGGCTTTAAGTCAGCCATAGTCAATCCCAGCTTTGGCAGAATCTTTAGAGGACACACATTGATTGCAAATCCGTTATCCACCATCACACAACAAGTTAATTTCTCATTTACTTCGGCCTTAATGAACAAGGACTTGCTATGATCTCTACCTTCCAAGGGTAGATCATCATCTGTGAACACAATTACCCCCTGAGGGTTCTCTTTCAATGAATGTACCATTTGACTAGGAGTGTGACTTGCATGAATTTTCTTATGATCAAGAGCCATAACCAATGCCTCCCGATGGGCTCTGGAGCGTATAAGCAGCTCCCAAACACTAGCGAGAGTTTTCTCATCTCTCTTGGCATCAATAACTTTCTTATTTTATTTTGTTTCATTATATTTTTCCTCCTTCTTCACTTCTTTATCTCAACCTACTTTTTCTTTTCCTCGCTTATTAGATTTTTCTTCCCCTTGTCATATTTCCATAGATTAATCTGACCTCTTTCTTTATCATTGGAGATCCAAATGTCTAAAATATTTACATTGAGCTTCATAGGCTGCTCATTTGGATTCAGGTTTTCAGATTCAGATTTGGTGGTATAGGTATGGCATTAACAAAGGAATTAAGAACTCATTCCTTTATCAAGCCGGTGTTTATCATGAGAATGGGTGGATTTGGTGGTGGTACGTTTTGGTAATTGGGTGTTATTTCTAGTGTTTGGTTTTCTATTTTTAGGGTCAGTTATCTTACCTGAATCAATTAAATCTTTAATTTTGTGTTTCAGACGAATGCATCCATCGGTGTCATGTCTGACAGTTTGGTGATATTTGCAATAAAACTTTGGGTCGGCATTTGGGAATATGGTCTCTCTGAGGTAGAGGTCATGTCAGCTTGTCCTCAATGAGCTTTTCTAGAACTTTAGAAAGAGTTCTGCCTAAGTTAGAAAACCTTCGGGGTTGTCCGACAGCATTGATTTGAACGTTACTGCTTGGTCTGATCATACTACTGGATCTGGTCCCTTCTTTACTTGTAGATCTTTCATTGAAGAATTTCTTATCCTACACTAGGTCAGACTCTTTTTGTACCCTAAATCTGTGTAATTTTTAAAAAATTTTGATCCCAAGATCCCTTAACTTTCTAAAAAGTAATGAGACACAACCTTCCATTACTATTATCAGTTGGTAAGATTCTACTGGTCTGTGCTTTATTTGTGATAACTTTCCTCTCCATCTAGTCAAATACTCAGTAAATGGCTCATTGAACTTTTGCTTTGTGTTCTGTAAGTCCCTTAGAGACACTTCCAATGGAGCATTCAGACTATACTGCTTGATAAATGCAGCACATAATTCTTTTCAGTCACTCTGCAAATGGTGTTCCAAAGTATAGTACCAATGGATTGGACCACCCTCTAAAGACAGGTGAAATTTCTTAACAATTTGAGGCTTGGTTAATTTCATTGCATGCATATAAGTTATGTATTGCTTTAAATGCAAGTGTGGGTCATCAATTCCAAAATATTTCTTTATGTCTAGGAACTTAAACTTTTGAGGTAAAGGGTCCTTAGCTTTATCTAAATCAAAGCTAGTGTAATCCATCGGGGCATCAATCCCTTTCTCTTTCATCATTATTTGCATTTGAGCCATGGTCTTGGTGATGTCTTTAGCCCATTCTAGCTTCTCTACATTTTTGTATCATCTACCCTCTATCGGATTACAGGTTCCACTAGTAAAGTTTCCTGGTCATCTTCTATTTCTTGCCTCCCAGGTTTTCAACATCAAGATTAAATGGTAGTGGTGGAGGTGCTGGTTTTTTCTCTTTGGTTGAACTTATAATCTCTCGTATGATTGTTCTGGTCTGTTTGGCCATTTCTACCTTAAACTGTTCTGGATAAAAACTTGGTGATGTTTCTTTCGACATCCTAACTAAATGGCCAGTGTTGGAGCGTGTCCAAGCTAGTGACTAATCTGGATCTATATCTGCAACATCCACAAGTTAGTGCTATGCATGATGTGTGTGCATGATATGCAGATTTACCTTAACATTTAAAGAAATAAGCATATATTTATATGTAACACATGACAAAACAAAGCTCTTCAAGTAGTATGTCCACCCTTATTTCTCCCACACTCACATTCAGTGGTGAGTTCCTTTGCTTAGGATTATTGGTCGGGTTTTGATTATCAATAGGGGACATCAAAACTGTCGTATGCAAAAGAACTCTAAAGATGAGGCAAATGAGTAGTAATTCATTTGAATAAAACCAATGTCCATTTTAATGGGCCATATTGGGCATGAAAGGCCTAACTTTGGCATAGTCCACTTATAAATAGGCTCAGGCTTTATTACAAGGATTACTAAATGACATAAATCACATACATTTGGAAAAAATCTTAGTGGAAGTTGCTAGGTCATTACATGAGCTCAGTCAAAGGTAAGAAGCTATGGCTCCCATAGCTATTTACATCCATTACATCTCCCCACTCAAGGGTCCGTACAACGTGGATACGTACGTGCTATAAGTGACAATAATCGAATATTTCACCACCAAGTTTGAGTGAAACATAGGCAGCGAAGCAAAGACTATTGTCGGGTTATTTGGGACTGGTGTGCACATTGTGTGGAAATGTGTAGTGAATGCAAAAATACAAAGGAAATAAGAAAGTAATCAAATATTATAAATTACAAAACACTGAATAAGTTTCTCTATCCCCAGTGGAGTTGCCACTTTAGGCAGTGGGGTTTAGCGAGTGCCCAAGTGTTTGACAACTACGGCACTGTGTGGACTCAAGGTCCACTAGGAAATACAAGATGGGCTTAATTTGAGATGGAGTTGCCACTCTGATTAAATTTGAGACACACAATATAGCAACTGGATTCCATGGAGGTTCCCAAAAGCCGTCATTAGAGATCGGGTTCGAAAACTGGTATGGGCCTTTGAATGCCCACCAAACCTTGCGGTTGGCCTTCGTATGTATTTTGTATTTTATTACCTTTGGTTATTGAGTTATTTCCTTATTATTTGTGAGTTGCAATCATTTTTTATTTTTCACTTTAGTTCAAGTTTTCACATTAATCTCATTTACATGTTTTATTACCTTAACATTCAAGGCGTTTATAATGAATTTACAATCATACATTTAAAAAAAATGGGGGAAAGGATTAGGGATTACAACGCTTTATACAATTACAACAATAATGAATTCAAGTAAAAACTCTCAAGAATTAATTAATACACTAATTATGTAGTGATTAGAAATCACCAAGAAATCCCTACAACAAACAATGATTAGTTCTGTCTCGAAATAACAATTTCATTTACAAAAGAAATTAAATTCAATTTGCATAAAATAGGCATGAATATTCATCTATACATGGATTACTCATTCAAATATATCTGATATCATGGCAATCTTATGTAATATTGAAGATACAAAACAACAAAAATGTATCAAAAACCGAAAGTAAACCAAAAGGATACTAAAATAAAATAGACTTATACAGGACTCTGGTGGAGAGGTGATTGCCTCCTCTTTACAAAGGCACATGTTGCTTAATCCTAAGTAGGCCAGATTAAACGTAAAGTAAACATAAATTTATCACTAACACTTCAATATTTCACACAATCATGCCTTCCACATAATATTCAATGGATCAAAACCAAAAAAAAAAACAAGTGATTAAAGCCAAGAAATGAAGTTTCTATATATAAAAAAATAAGATTTCAAAACTTAAAAATGACAATTCTTACTGAATGAACCACGTTTGATGCTCCTAACTAAGCCCTCAGAGCTTAGTTTATTGATTTGAGTCTTTGAATGCAAGAAAACCTTTTGTTCTTCAAGAAAAATGAACTCTCTTTGGCTAAAACTTGTTTTCCTTCTCCTTCCTCTTCCTCTTTTCCTCTTTCTTTTTCTCAAAATGTCCTCTTTTCTTTCTTAGTCTTTTCTATATTTTTCAGGCTCTCTCGCCCCTTTCTCAGCCCCTCTAAACCTTTATATAAGCTCTGTCCTCTCTTCCTTCTCAATCCCCAAAAACTAAGTTAGGATAAAAAATCATAATTTCCCATAATTCTCTTATCTCTCAACCTCATTGCTGCCTTCAAAGTCATATTCTCTTACACAAATCTGGAGGTTAGAGATATGTGGGTCAAATTTTGGTGTAATAAGGCCAAAAATGCATTTCAAGCAAATTACGTCAGCCATAGAAGAGGCGTCGCCTCATCGATGCCAGGCTGAAGAGGCGACGCCTCTTCGAAGAGGTGATCGACTCTTCAATAGGCCTAGCTGGGCCTTTGGGCCTAAAAGGCCTAGGTTGGGCTTAGAGTTTAATTTTTTTGGGTTTAAGCTTGGGATTTTATGGTTTGGTTTAGGATTTCAAGTCCATTCCAAAGAAGATTTCGGGTCTTCTTGCATTCAATATTTGGACTATCTCATCATCGGGATTTCATTGCAAGCCGATCAAACCAAGGGTGTCCATACTCTTTATCAAACCTTGTCATTTGCTTAACATAAAATATATGTTTTCACATTAGACAACTTTTACCCTGCAAACTATCAAATTATTTTAACGTACCATGAGCATCATTTTAAAGTCTTTTTTGAAACGAGCTTCATTAAAAAGTTGAATGTTAATTTAGTGATGAATATTATTATAGGAATTGTAAAGAAAAAGTATTATATGATAGTGAGCAGGGGTTTAGAAATTCCTTTTGTTAGCATGAAGATTGTTTAACGGAACATTCCAATGCTTGAATGTCCATATATATATATATATATATATCAAATTATTTAAAATTTTAGTTGTAATTTGTTAAAAATATATGTTTTTTATATTTAATGATGTCTACTTATATGTTATTTAATATAAATTAAATTCAATAATATAATTTTATAAGTGCTACTAAATAAAATTTGATAAATAAATAATTGAAATCAAAGTTAACAAATTTTATAAAATAATTAATTATGAATACTATTAACGTTAAAAATGTTAGAAGATTGGTGTATAATTGTTTAAACTAAAATTTTATAAAAAAAAAAATGTAAGTAATTATTATATTATATTTTTATCAAATTTGTAACATTAGATTCTTATTTAGATAAAAAATGTTTAAAGAGTGTCACGCTTATTCAAATAGAATATTTATTGAAATTGTAATAAATTACTATGTTTATATACACACCATGTATCATTGCTATGTTAATTACTATGTTTACTTTTTTTATTTATTGAATTGATATCATATAATTTTTTAAATAAAAAATTTACAAAAATTGAAATGAATTATAATTATATTAAGTTTGTAATATTAAATTGTTATATATATATATATAGAACTTTTATTATTTTTAAAAAATTTGTTTGATTAAAAAATAATGACAAAAATAATAATGTCAAAGTATATATTTAATAATTTATTTACTATTACGAGTTTAAAATTTTTTTATTCATATGCGAGCCACATGGCAAATTATATCATGAACCCCTGTTCATATTGCAATATGGACCAGAGTCCACCACACGTGTTAAAACACTGCCTTATTTTTTACGCTTTTGGTTTTCTTAACGCTAGAAAAGCCAAAGTTTCTCTTGTGAAAGTTCTCTTTCTAGGTTAGTGGTGGACAGAAATGAGCAAAAGATCTCAAGTGAACATGGAGCTGAACAGCCAGCTGGTAGCCATAAACGATCTGGATATATTGGAATATGGTGCTCTGCAATTTCTCTATCTAAACCTGGCATATCCTCAAAGGACCAAGTAAATACTACCTTTCTTTTTGTTAGTATTCGCTCAAATTTTTTCCTCTCTTCAGGAGTTAAACCATGTGATATAGAAATGTCCTTTGGTTGCTCATTTGTGCCCATGTTTAATGAATGTAACTGAATAGAATTAATGTCAAACATGCATGAACGATCATTATTAAAATGCACAAAACCATCAAGATCAACATCACACAAGTAAGCCAAACCAGAGTTCATATCATTGACCATAAGAAAAATAGAATTTTCATCCTCAAATAGACCGGACATTGTTACATCAGTTTCTTCATAAAAAACATCACTAAAACTATTATTAATAATGCTAGCTAAATCTTGTGGTGGCTCTTCATTAGGTGGCAGACAAAGTAACTCTTCAATGGCCTCAACCCCCATCTTCTTAGCAACATTCTTCATCACCTTTTCCTTGTTGTCTTGCACTAGACTTTCAACTATTTATTCTTTGAAGATCTCAAACCCAGGAATATTCACACCAGTTACTTGGACAGATTCCTTCTCACCTAGATAGAACTTCCCTTTTCCTTCTTTAACAGAGCTATCCTTCAGCGGTCCCACATTCTTTAAGAGGTTATTCTTGTTGAAAAACCTTCTTCTAGCTCTTTTACTACCAAATCCAACTCCTTTATAACCTAATCCCCTTGTATCATCTTGGCCTTTGAAATCTAGGAGCTCTGGACTTCCCTGCTCATTCTTTCCTAATCCTTGTTCGGGACGATAATTCATCTTCTTAATCATGCTTGTAACCGTTAGATCCATCTTAATTCCATCAAAGATCATGGCTATTTGGAAGCCAGGAGGGGCGACTACCTGCTTCTAATTATCCAGAACTGTGGTTACGGTCTTGCTCATACTAGCATCTACAGTCACAACTTCTCCGTTAATAAAAATTTCACCTTCTAATGCACTGTTGAAGGCACTCCTCCCAAAATATTGTACCAAGGCCTACCCAAAAGTAAAGTATAGGTGACAGGGATGTCTAGCATAATAAATTCCACAACTTCTTCTAGGGCTCAGTCTTTAAAGGAGCCACAAATGCTCCCTTTATGTTCCTTGTGCTATCATTGTAAGCTCTAATTACAGGGTCTGATTTTGCCAAATCCTCCACCTTCACTCCTAAATTAGGTAGGATCTGTAACGGGCAAAAATTAATTGCAGGCCCATCATCTACCATCACATAATTAGTCTTTTTTCCCCTCACTTCGATTAGAATAAACAAGGCTCTATTATGATTCCTTCCTTCCATAGGTAAATCCTCATCAAAAAAAGTAATAACACCGTGCTTTTTCTCTATAACCCTAGCTACCATGGCCTCAGGGGCTGCAGTAGTCTCAATGTTCATTTTAGCTAGAGCCTTAACCAAAGCCAGCTCAGATGCTTCATCAAGTTGATAATTTCCCAGGTGATGATGAGGGTATTGTTCATTGGAAGCCCTTCCGATGGCTACTTGAATGCATCAAGAGCTCCCAAATGCTCACATTTGCTTTTGCCTTCTTAAGCTGCTTAAGAATTAAATTATAACCATGTTCATCTGAATCTTCTTCTTCAGCCACTTCTTCTCTCTCTATAACTTTCTCCACCGGTTTATAACCCTTGCCACTTCTAGCAACATGGCTAACTTCTAGATTATCAACCCATACATTATAACCTTCAGTGCCTTCTTCATCAGAATTGTACCGAATGTCAATAACCCTGATAGTCTGATCCTTCTTTCCATCTTTCCATACTTCAACCATGCATTTTTATTTTCTCCCTAACAATCTTATATCTTCAAAATCTTCACCCCATCCTCCAGGTGTGATTGATTCAATAGGAATATCATAAGAGGGAAAATACTTTATAATCAAACTTTCCAGAAGGTTGGCCTGATAAATCTTCAACTCCTCTATGGCATTGTTTGGAAGCATCAAGAGTATTCTCATTGGTTTTAAGGTCTAGGTCCTTAAAAGAGCTTAGTACTTCTTCCTCACTAACTCCTGAATTAATCATCATGGTAGTTGGGGGTGGAACATTTTGGTAGTTTGGGAAAGGGTTGTTCTTGGTGTTTGGGTTTGGATTTGATTTTCTAGGGTCTGTGATTTTTCCAGAGTCTATAAGGTTTTGGATTTCATGTTTAAGGCACATACAAGAGTCAATAGAATGGCCAGGAACTTGGTGAAACTTACAGTAACTGTTTGGGTCAAAGCCAGGGAGATTTGGGTTTGGTGGTTTTGAGACGGTTAAGGGTCTAAAGAGGCCTTTTTGGATCAAATGGTCTAGGATTTTAGATAAGGGTTGGTTGAAGTTCGAGAATCTCCTAGGTTGTTGGATGGCATGGACTTCCACAACCCGAATGGTATTTCCTTGTTATGTGCCCCCAGTTGGGTAGTTTTTTACTCCAGTGCTTTTAGCAATCTTCCTCTTCTCACTTTAAATCTCCTTAGCCTGCAACCCATCATCATAAAGGTATACAAATGCCTTGGTGTTCATCATTTGTAACCTTTCAACTAAATTAGGTGACACATTTCGAACAATCATCCTAACCTGATCCTTTTCAGCTAGCTTATTTTTCATTAATCATGCCTTATTCATGAATCTAGTTAGGAAATCAGAAAATGATTCATTAGGCTTCTACTTAGTCAATTCCAAATCTCTGATGGACACCTTAAGCCTTGTATTATGATCATACTATTTCAAAAAAGCAGTACACAATTCTCTCCAGTCAGCTCGGATAGACTTCTCTAACCCATGATACCAATTTACAACCATACCTTTCAAGGATAGTACAAACAGCTTGGTGACTACGGACAGAGGAGCTTTTGTGGTGCTCATAGTAGTTGTATATTGACTAAGATAGATCCTTAGGTCTCCAGTACCATCAAACTTCTGCAACTGTGGCATCTTAAACTTATCAGGTAGCTTACCTTCCTCAAATTGCATCATATCATCAAAATCAAACGAGTATCCCATACCCTGTCCTCTCATCAATTCTTCCATTTTAGACATCTTCTGAGTCAGTGCTTTCATCTGCTTGGATTCTAGCTCTTGAACTTGCTCAAGTGACTCCC
>CATIWM010401756.1:0-10710 GCA_949671775.1 Mallotus repandus
TAATTAATTAATTAAACCTAAATTTAATTTTAAAGGCCTACTGATTAAATGAATTAGATCTACATGTGGGCTTGAAGCCCAAAACAAATAAAATTAAGAATAAGCCCAAATAAATAAAATTAAAAGCAAGCCAAATAAAAAAAATAAAAAAATAATAGATAAAAAAAATAAATATTACGTGATTTTTCTAACCCTAATTTTAATTACATGCAACATAAAATTAATCTAAAGCCAACATTAATTTCAATTGAATTACCAAGTGAAATCCTAATTTACTAGCCAATTAAAAAACACATACACATATAATTTCACTATTCCCACTATTGGGGCTATTACAATGATCTACTGAGAATAATAAAAATTAAAATTAACTACAGCCTCAAAAAAATATAAAATAAAATTACGAAATAAATGAATAAAAAAATCATAAAACTACGTTCAAATACAAAATTTAATCCATGGCATTCCATGGATCTTATTTTCATTTGCTTAACACCTTAGTAGGTTACAGTAGCATTTTCACTACTTAGTAGCATTTCACTGCTTAATAGCATTTCACTACTTAGTAGCATTTTCATCTACTTGACACCTCAGTAGGTTATAATAGCATATTCACTACTCAGTAGCATTTTCATCTGCTTGACACCTCAGCAGGTTATAGTAGCATATTCACTGCTTAGTAGCATTTTTATCTACTTGACACCTCAGTATGTTATAATAGCATGTTCATCTGCTTAGTAGCATTTTCATCTACTTGACACCTCAGTGGGCTATAGAAGCATATTCACTGTATATTAGCATTTTCATTTGCTTGACACCTTAGTAGGTTATAGTAGCACTTTCATTTGCTTGACACCTCGGAAGGTTATAGTAGCATCTTCATTTTCTTGACACCTTAGTAGGTTATAGTAGCACTTGCTTAACACATTAGTAGGTTATAGTAGCATCTTCATTTGCTTGACACCTCAGTAGGTTATAGTAGCACTTGCTTGACACCTCAGTAGGTTATAGTAGCATTTTCATCTACTTGACACCTCAGAAGGTTATAGGAGCATTTTCATTACTTGACACCTCAATAGGTTATAGCAGCACTTGCTTGACACCTTAGTAGGTTATAGTAGAATATTCATTTGCTTGACACCTCAGTAGGTTATAGTAGCACTTTCATTTTCCTGACACCTAAGAAGGTTATAAAAGCATCGTCTCACCTCACTTGAGGGGATTATAAAAGCACACAAATAAGCGATGACTCCACCAACAAATGAAACAACATCAACAACGCTGAGCATGCCGTCAAAAGACTAAATGGCACACCATCAAGGTAAGTACCTCTTCCCAAAATTATTTTTACATCTCTGCATTTGCTTCACGTGTATTGACATCAACACTAGAGGACTATGCAACACACGTGAAGTAGGGGGAAACCGTCACACACCGAATTTTGGTTGTCCCCAAAAAGGTCTAGTGATGAAAACACCCCTCTGAATATGACAAGCGTTTATTCATTTGTACCACTTTTGAAGTATGTTGTGAGTCTGCAAAGCCCGAATCGAGCAAAACCTGCTACCGAATCATTAAGTCGTACCCCAATTTTATGAATTATGAATTATTGAAATGGTAAGTAGCTCATTTCGAGCAACTGTCACTCAAAATGTGCAATTCATCAGATCGGTGTTCATCTCGTAAGACCGGAGTTCAACTTCCTGTAAATCATAAGTCAATTTTGACAAAACAAATGTTGGAAACATGTCCAAAAGCCCTAAAAACTTTCAGAAGTGACCCCAGAATAGTGCACGTAATCCCAAGAAGTAACGCGTGACCACACCCGAACACATTTTGGTCACGCATAAAAATGGAAGTCGATTTTGATAAAATGGACATCGAAAATGCATCTGGGAGGTCCAAAAACCCTGAAAACAACACCAAAACAATGCGATCAAAGCCCAGGAAAACTGCGTGACACAAACAAGAGCACGTGATCATGCTCTAAAATGCATGATCACCCGCCCCAGGCCCATCATCACACGCACCAGAGATGTGATCATGTGCTCTGGTATTCATGCACATGCACAAAAGCGCACACACACGCTCCTTGGGACGCGTAATCACGTATTTTTTGACATATTTTCCTATAAAAAGGGGTCTACTCCTCCTATTTTGGGGGGGGGGGGGCAAGAGCCAAAAAGAGCAAAAAAGCAGACGCACACACTGAAACGCTATCGAATTAAAGACTTAGGAGTCCCAATTCACACACTTTTAGCCCACCTTTTACATTTTTCATAGGATTTTTAGATCGCTTTTGAACCAAACCCACCCACATCTTTGTCAAAGCACGCTTCAAAGGTATACGAATTTGCATTAGTCACATCATTTTCAACCTCTCGATGAGGAAAGCTTGAAAATCCTGTGAAGCTAAAGCTTCAAAAACTCAAAAAAATAAGCTCAATCGAATTTGAGGACCAAATAATCATTTTTGCATGTTTACTTTACTGTTTTGCATTTTACTTTATTATCGCCAGCAGTTGAGAAATTATTGTGATTGTGTGATGAGACTGGCAACTTGCATGCTGATTGAATACTCTCTGCCATGTTTTTCTCATAACAAATCATCATTTTGCATCAATATGCATTCAATAAACACGAAAGCTGACTTATTTAAGCTAAAGCTTCGATATTGCGGTCCAATGATGCAATCATCATTATTTACTATTTATCTTATCATTTAGAAATGCTTTATAATAATTCCTGCAAGAACATTAACTACGTGCATCTATTTAATCATTCATGATGCATCAATCATCTTCGTTGTGATTATATGCTGTCTGAATGAATGAATATATGGAATCATATATAGTTGTGTTAACCTCTGTCTTGCAGGTGTTTGCTAGATTTACATTTCTGCAACCTTCTTTTCCTTTTTTTTAAATGTATTTACTAGGAAAGCGTTGTAAATAATTACGTTGAATTTCTCGTGCTTTCCATTACTATCAATGTGCTTGTGTGAATGTATATATATCAACTGTCATTACCAAAACTAGGGTAATACGGTAGCCATTTATTGAGTATCATAATGAGAAATAGTCAAAAAGTATATGAGATCTCCCGGGCTCAGAATCTCTGCTGGGGACGATACTCGTTGAGTGACTCGATGTCATCCCTTTCATCTTTTCTTGGTTTTTTAAAAACCAAGTGGTGACTCCAAACACAAAGCATCTCGCATCCACCAGAGATAAATTATTTGTCCCTATCTCGTAAATGGAACGGATGTCCCATCCGGTAAAGTTTCCATGTCCCTCAAAATCGGAAAAACATCCTAAACCTCTAGGACACCCGAATAAAAAGGTCACTCATAGCTTGTAAGAAAGTGATGGGTTTGGTTTGGAGGTAACCAAGTTTGTCATGGTGAAGTAGATGTTTAGTAGTGAGGTGAGCAACTTGACATTGCATGGTTAAAGGTCTAACCTGCATTTGATGGGTTCAGGTTGACTTTTGGGGTTGTATGGATTGGGATGATTCAGTTGGATGTGTATTAGAATATTGATTAGGATCAACAACCAAGTTTAATCCTGGTAGTTGAGAGAAAAAGATAGGATAGGGAAGAGTAAGTGTTTTGGATAGAATGGAAGTGTTTGATGGAGATGGAGAGGGAGAACAACTGTTTGGTGGTGTGGTTTGGGTGAGAGTTGGTGAAGGAGGTTGAGTTCGATTAGAAGTGGGAATATAGGGAGAATGGGAGAGAGAGGTACAAGTTTTACCGGTTTGAACCAAAGGAGCAGGACTGTCACACACAATTGAGAGCTAAGGAGAGGATGGTTCGGCTTGAGTGGTACCTGTAATGGGAGAGGAAGAATGAAATGGGAAAAAATTTTCATTGAAGTGCACAAATCTTGCTTGATAAATGCGACCATTTTCCAAATCAAGACAGTTATAAACAAAATGATCTTCTGCTAATTCTAAATTTACACAAACCTTGGACCGATAATCAAATTTTTATTTATTGTATGGACGAAGTAGAGGAAAAATACGAGACCCAAAAACTTCAAAATCCTCATACTTAGGATTTTCGCCAAATAATTTTCTAAAAGGTGAAAAATTTTGGAGAACATGACTAGGCATGCAATTAATAAGAGAAAATGCATTTTCAAATGCAAATGACCAAAATTTTAGAGGCACTTCGGAATGAGCTAGTAAAATCAATCTTGTATCGACAATGTGTTTAATTTTTCACTCTGCAATGCGATTTTGCTCATGTGTATGAGGGCATGTAATATGATGGATAATGCCTTTAGATTTTAGAGAATTATTTAGCTTTCTATATTTGCCACCTTAATCACTGTGAAAGGCCTTAATAGTGGTATTGAATTGGCGTTCAATGAATGCATTAAATTGTAAAAATATATTAGGTACATCACTTCGTTGTTTGATGCAAAACAACCAACAAAAATGAGTAAATTTATCAATAAAAATAATAAAATATTGAAAACCATTAGAAGATTGGAGTAAGACCCCATACATCCGAGTAAACAATATCAAGTAAAGCATTGCTCGAATGTTTAACACTAACTAAAGGAAATTTTGCTATAAACGACATGAAGAACAATTAAATGAAGAAACATTAAGATGTTTAAAACAAGGTAATTGAAAATCATGAATTATTTTGGAGACTATATTTATTTGAGGATGCCCAAGACGAGCATGCCAATCTTCAAAAGAAACTACTGTAGCATGAAAAGCCAATGGTGTAGGGGCAATTGTGTAAAGTCCATGCTCATTCGGTCTGCGGAGTAAGACGTTCTTGGTTTCCTTGTCCTTAACAAGAAAATAATCAGGGTGAAACTCAAAAAAACAAGAATTATCTTTGGTAAATTTATGAACTGAAAGCAATGGTTTGGTAAGCTTAGGAACATGCAAAACATTTTTTAAATGCAATAATTTATTAAGCGAAGAAATAACAGAGGAACCAATATTGGAAATACTTAAACCTTGACCATTAGCCACTTGGATTTGATCATGTCCAGCATACTCATTGTTGATTGATAGTGATGAGATGTCCGGAGTCATATGGTGAGTTGCGTCTGTATCAAGATGCCATTGAGATAAAGGAGTGCTTGGAGCCAAAAAAAAGTGCATAATAGTAGCCATAACCAGAAATTTCAAAAGGAGCTCTATTAGAAAAGCCATAGTTTGGTGACCTATAGGAAACATGATTTGCTTGAGAAAAATTCTGAGAGTTGTTGTTTTGTTGTTGATAATGTCTACAATAATGATCAACAATATGATTTTTGATTCCACAAATTTGATAATGAAACGGTCGGCATTGATTAAAGGAAGATTGAATGGTGGATCGAGGTGTGTTTGACAGCTGATTTGGTTTGAAAGATGCTGAGAAAGGTGGATGAGGAGAATTCGCAACTGCCATATGTGCAAGAGGGAGTTCTTGTGCACTTTTTAGCAATATTTCATGGGCCACCAGCTGACCATGTAATTCATGGAATGGTATCGATTCGGTCCGCAAGTTTAATGCAGTCATGACAGGATGGAACTTGGAGCTGATATTGCAATAAATGATCGTATTGAATTCGACGGTGGATAGTGCTAGGCCAGCTGCACTTAATTCATCAGTGAGGACTTTGGCTTGCTGTAAGTACTGAGAAACAGGCAAGTCGTGGTGCTTGAATTCTTGTAAATCAATATGCAATTGCAATTGTCGGCTTTGGGAAACAGCTCTAAAGGCTTGGCTTAATGCTAACCAAACTTGAAAAGAAGATCGAAGACCAATGACATAGGAGTAAACCTCCTCTGTTAATGAAGATAGCAACCAATTCATGAGAAGTTGGTCTTTGGAAAACCAAGTGTGAAATTCAGGATTGGGAATAGTTAAGTCTGAATTGGATGGATCGGGAATAGTTTGGGGTGGTGGAGGCTAACTGCCATCGATAAATCCCATCAGATTATGATAATTTTATAAGAGAATGAATTGTGTCTTCCAAGCAAGGAAATTTTTAGAAGTTAATCGAATTGAAAACCTATGATGAGCTTGAACATGAGCAGATGTGATCGGTGCAGCGACAATGGAAGTGACAGCACCAGTGGTTGCAGCTGTAGGTTAAATGGCCATTGAAAAGAGAAAGATAAATGACGAAAAAGAAAGAAAAATATTAGTTGATAAGCTCTGATACCATAGCAACGTAGCAATCAGAGTTGAGAAGAAGAATAATATTCCTTGTATATTTCTGAATAGTGTAGGTTACAATAATATAAAAATACAAGTGGTATGATAAATACAAGATTCTATAAGAGATATACATAACAATAATTAAATATAGTTATCATTATCATAATCCGCTAACAGCCGAAAATTAGAAGAAAAAGGATTTCTTATTATCAAATTGCAAAAACTATCTCAAAAAACAGAAAAGAACAAATTTATAATATTCTGGAGAAATCTTAAATGGCCTACAAAAGAAGCGGCCAAAAGCAAACGAAACAAAGCATAAAAACTTCATCTAGAGCTAAAAGTTAGAGCTCATCGAAGCACCATTACATACTTCCTTCCTATTAAATTCGTCCGTAAAATGCAAGACTATCTGATCCGTATCGATAGATTTACTTTATTATTGAAATTTCACTAGCACATACCTGATGCCGATAGAGAAAAAGTAAGTCCGCAAGCTAACAGATGAAGGAATTCTTTTGTTTATTATGTTTTGTAAAGTGTGTATACAGAGCTGTGTATATATATACATCAGTACAATAGAATTTGCAGCAAGCAAAACTATTGATAGTCAAGTACAAAAGATAGAAACAAACTAACTAACTAATCAACTTAACAAGCAAATTTATATATATATATTTTTTTTTGGATGCATAATGATAAAATTTTTTTGTAAATTACAGTTTCAACCTTATAGTACATGGCATTCAACTGGAGGAATCATTATTATAGTATTGGTGAGAGGCAGCGACATACTATTTATGTCTATATTGCTGCCGGAACATCAATCATTACCCCATTTATAAGTACAACTCTTAATTATTTTTATTGTTGAAGGGTTTCTGGCTGTGCGTTAACATGCTGTTATTGGCATATACCACTGCTGCGATGATCGGTGCTTCCTCTTTCTTACCTTGTACTGTGTTACTTAACTCCATTAATAATCATTTTGGAGTAAAGATGATTTTGTTGGCCATAGTGCACTGGCTTTTATCTTGCGGAGAAAAGCACAATCCATTGACGACTTCACCTATAATAAGTTTACGTACCCTTTCTTTTCACATGTTCATCTGGAAGGCAAGTATATGTATATATTGAGATTTGAGACTCCATCTCTACTCATGCAAATTATATACATTATGATTAATTAATTACAATTAGCTAGTAACTTAATTATAATTAATATAGTTTCTTCTTTCAGACACAGCTAAGTATTTTCTCATTCCTTTTGTACGCTGACAATGACAAGAAGATTGGCTTTCATCATTGGATCGACATTGCTGTCCGCCATCATATCATATCTTTGTCAACAAGATAAAATTAATTCTACCTGATTGGCATATTTCTTTTTCTTTATGCTTAAGTTTACCATTTCTGCATCAATTAATTATCGTATAACACATAAATGATTAAATTCAAATTTAAATTCGTGATTAAATTTTTTACATCTAAACATAATATTGTAAAATTATCTTTCATAAAGTCAAGTTTCCTTTATAAATAATTGATATTATGTGTATAATGTCCAATAATTTAAATATAAAAATAAAATAAAATAAGTTGTTGAGAGATTTTTTTTACTTTTGTAGTTTTACCTAAATCGAATTGAAATAGTCAGAATTAAATACTAGTAAATTAGACAAAAAAATTGTTCTATTGTAAAATGAATATATATATATATATATATATATATATATATATATATATATATATATAAATATATAATCAATAAATATCAAATTTTTTAATTTATTTTTTATCTAGACAATTTTTTATTAATCAAATAAGACAAGCACAGATTTTTTAATTTATTACATCTGTTAAAGAAGATGATAAGTATATAAAATAAAATTTTAATTAATTAATCTGATAAATTTATTGTTAAATTTATAGAAATATTATATTATACTTTAGAAAGAATTTTTTTTTGAATTATACAAAACACACGTAATACAAACATTAGATCACTAGACAATATACTCTTTCACAAAATCATGGTAGAAAGAATTTTTTTATTCATCAAATATGTAAAATATAAAATTAAGCCTCCATTAACGTAAGTCAATAAAGAAATTCAAAATCCAAATCTCATACATCCTTTATTTTTTAAAATCAATACTAAAATTCATTAAAAATTAATATTTTTAGATTACACAAAAAAAAAAAAGATATCAAAATAATAGAAAATCGATGTAATAGAAGAAAAAATTTCAGAATAAATAATAATTCTTTTTTTTTGAACCACCAGTATCCATAGCTCATTGGACTCTAACTAATCCGGTTCAATCCGGGTAAGATCATAATGTTGGGATTCCATGATTCAAAGACAGCGGAAATTTAAAAATTTTAATCACAAAAATCCTAAACCCAGATCCATATAATTCGAATTAGATTGATTGAGAGAGTTTTTAAACACTCACCAAGACGTTCTTATGGCAAGACTGTTGGAAGGAAGAGAGGGGTTCACTCCGGTGACACCCTACCTCAAGCTTTTCGTACAGGTCTTATGTCGGATTGAGGCGTCACCAAAAAGCCACACTCTCTACCGGCATCCACATGAACAGAGTTGCCAAAGCAAGTAGATGTGCTAGTACCTTAAAGTCTCTCTTTTGATTTTCTCTCTATATGTGTTTTTCCCTTTCCACATAAAAAGTAGGAGGAGAATGAGGAGGAGAATGAGGCTAACCAAAACTCTAGAGAATAGACATCCATTCTAGGGTTTCATTTACCAATTACTTACCAAAATAATTTTGGTAAGATTAGACTTCCTTTTCTATTTTCATTCTAATTCCAAATTAAAATTATTTCCTATTTATTTAGATAACTCTTACCTTAAATAAATTGAAAATTAAATACTAATATATATATGGGAAAAGGTGCATCTAGGCCCCTGATGTTTGGGCCATGGTTCACTTAAACCCCGAAAATTTGTTTTGGACCAAACGGCCTTTTAACATTGCTTTAAATGGCCCAAACATACACAAATTAACTAACTGTTAATTCCCAATGTTATAAAACATATAGGCCGTTAGTATCAAGCTTGTAACGTTAAACTCATCATCATCTTCTCCAATCCCAAATATGAAACCCACTATCTTCAAACTAGAGAATTCAAACATTAACAACCCCAGCCACTGACTTCCTCATACCCATAATTGGAAGCCAGCCAACAGGAAGATTCTTCCAGCAAGGTGCTAGAAACCTACATCCTGAAGATGGTTCAGGATCTATAGTGGCTAATAGCTCAAAAGGGTTAACAACATATGCCTTTTCGCTTGTTTCTCTACAACTGAAAATTGATTTGGCATTCAAAGAAATAGCGTGAACCTTGACATAATTGAAAGTCTCAAGACTATCTTGAATGGCCATTAAAAGTTGAATGATGTGTTAGGATGCCTTCCACGACCTCGACCCCGCTGATCTTGTTCAGCACTTCTTTGATACCAAAAGCTTATTGGTATCTGGTATAGGAAAAAGTATAGAATAATACTATTTCCTTTGAATTTAACAGTCCAATACAACAATGAAGAATCAAAATTTCTATCAACCATTTAATATAAGTTCCTACACACCTGCAGGGCAACATTACGCTTGCTATGAGACACGCAACCTCTGTGTTCCATGGCATCATGCCTCTACAGATAATCAAACCAAAATGGTTGTTATATATATATATACCTCAAAGTTGTGAAGTGGAGCCCAAATGTCATTGAGAAAGGGTTAAAAGTTACGAAAAACATCTAGAAAAGAAAAAGAAAGATGTAGCACCCATGACTAGTTTAAATAACTGCTAGAGATATGTGTGGTGGAGCCTAGCATTTCTTTTACTTAATGAAGTATCAAAAAAAATAAATCTCTCTCTTTTATCATAAAATTGATGGCTCTAGTCTTCTGGTGCAAACTATTCTGGTATTCCCACTCGATGACAAGGTAATATACAATTAAAGCAAAGAAAAAATTTGGCATGAAAAATTTGCTTCAGCTGTGATTTATTTGTTTTCAAAGTAGCAGCTATATTCAACTTGATCCAAAATGAGATTACTGATTACAAGCAAGAACACATGCATTAGCTGTAATCCTTGTTATATGTATATTTATCACAGAAACGCCATAGTCCGTAGCTAAAAAAAAAAGCTTCAACGGTTTCGCCTTGACCTTGCTCCCCTTTCAAAGATAGTTCTGTTTTTGGCTCCCCCTTTCGTTCTTTTTTACTCCAGCCAATGCAAATTAACATAACCTAACAAAACATTATAGGAGAGTCAGATAAAAAAGAAAAAGCATATATAGCTAATGCAAACACTGTCAATAACCAGCTAACTAATTCAGAATGATAATCTCAACTTTCAAATAAACATAAAGAGCATGTTTTAAATCTAAGATTGTGGAATGAATGCCATTGATGTTTAAGGCTATAAATGTGCATGGTTGATACTTAAAAGTAATATCACCTAGCATCCCATCCCTACACTTGAAATTTTGAGTTGATAAAGACACAG
>CATIWM010401777.1:0-46787 GCA_949671775.1 Mallotus repandus
ATTTAGTTAGTTAGTTAGTTCATAGATTATTTTGTATAAACAAAATAGAAATTTTATGATTTTCAATTATTCTATTATATTTTATTCATTATATAAATATTAACTAAAAAAATACCTTTTTAAACAATGTTGGATGGAATGTTTTTACAGTCAAAAAAAAATATTAACATTAAAAAATATGATGTGTCATTGCTCAAATAAAAGTGGAAATTTTTAAATGGAGATAAAGTAATACAAATAAATACTAAAAACTAAATAGATTAATAGATTAGTTTTTTAAGAGGATCGTTTTAATATTTATTTTATATGTTATTTTTAAAAATATTAAAATTTATTATTGGAAATAAGATTTTAAACAAAATGTTTGTTAAATATTAGATAATATAATTTTATAATTCTTGTTAAATTAAATTTAGTAAGTAAATAAATAAAATTAAAATTAAAAACATTTATAAAATTAATTATGACAAATGTTAACATAAAAAATGTTGAAAAAATTGTGTAATTTTTTAAATAAAAAATTTATTGAGCTGTGTAATTTTTTAATTTATTGAGCATGTAATAAATTATTATATTATAACTCTATAAAATTTAAAAATTAGATTATTATATAAATAAAAATATTAAAAGAGTGTTTTAAATAGAAATCTATTAAACTTATAATGAATTACAAGTCTATTAAATTTATAATATTGAAGAACTAAATAAATAAAATAGTGTTTGTATTAATTTTAGCATTTTACTAAACTTCAATAAGAAAATAACTACCTTTAAATTAACTAATTTTCTTTATCTAATAATTAATTATAGCTATTAATTTTTCGATAAGTTAGTTCATAGAAATTTTGTTATATAAACAAAATAGAAATATGATTTTCAAATATTGTGTTAAATTTTAATAAAAAATTAAAATTAATTAACTAATAATAAAAATGTAGAAAAATATGAAGTGTAATTTCTCAAATAAAAATGGTATTTTTAATGGAGATAAATTAATACAAATAAACATTAAAAACTAAATAGATTAATTTTTTAAGAGAATAATTTTAATATTTTTCATATGTTATGTTTATAAAAATGGGTCCAATAATAATAAAAAAATTACGTGTGAAACATGTAGTGTATACTAGTGTGTCTATATATATATATATATATATATATAGCAATTACATTTTACTTTCCTGAAATTAGACATAATTAATATTTATCTCCCTATTGTTTGAAATATAATTTTCACGTTCCTAAGTTATCATTCCATTAACACTTAAAGAAGTTTTGTTAAAGTTATGCCATTATTCTATTAAGTAATATCTAAAAAGATAGGTATACCCCTTAAAATAAGGAAAGACAAAAATGTATGTGAATTAAATAATTCTTCAATATTCATATATTTTAAAAATTTCCCATCAATTTTTTAGAATTGCTTATTGAAGGCATTCTTTTATAAGAGGAAAAATTCTGTTAATCAATTTCATCAACAAAATATGAAGAAATCCCATCTTTAACCGAATCACATCCAAACCTTATTTGAAAAATTCCAGTTCAACCCTAAAAATAAAATAGGATAAATCAACCTTAAAAACAAAATAAAACAATTTAAATTCTAGTCAATCTTTTAATTTTTCGTCATTTCAATCGATTTCAACTTACGTCATTTGGGAAGATATAAAAGGAGAAATTGGGACTTCTTAGAAGAAAGATGCTAATGAATGATGAGTAGAGGAGAGAGAGGTTTTTAAATGTGTTAATTGCATAAAAAGTTTCCAAACTTTACACTAAATTTTATTGTGGTTTTATAAATCTAAATTCTATCTTTTTGTTATAAAATATTGATTTTAATTAAGTACACAAAAAAGTAACCCATGTCACCTTTTTGATACGACTATGGACCATAATTTTACTTTACTTTTTATTTTTTTACACTCAATCTTATAAAATTATGATTAACAGTGTCATGAAAATGATGATATAGTAGTGTGATATAATAATTTTTATTGAGTTGAACCATAATGTGGCAATTTTAGTATGTCATGTCATCTAAATTAGTTGAAATTATTTTGGGTGACTTTTCTATGTAATTAAAATCAGTATTTTGTAATAAAAAAAATACAAATTAAAGCTATAGAACTAAAATGAAATTGAGTGTAAGTTTAGCAACCTTTGATATAAGAGCAAATTACATTTACCTCCCCAAGGTTTGACCTAATTAATACTTGCCTCCCTCTTATTTGAAATCCGAATATTTAACTCCCTCAATTATTATTTAATTAACAATTAGGGTTTTGTTATTTTTCTGTTAAGTGGTATGTTAAAAGACTAATATACCCTTTGACGTAAGAAAGATAAAATTGCCCACAAAATAAGAATCCCAAAAATGAATCCCTAAATCAATCAAATGTAAACCCTATATCAATCAAACATAAACAAGAAAAAACCTAAAATGAGAGAAAACGTAAATGCCTAAAATAGAACTTCAAAAATTGAATGAACTTTTCATTTCTTCTTCACAAATATCGTTAATAAATCCATCATTAAAAGATAGAAGGTATGCTAAATAAAGCTCTTGTTCTCATTTTTTTCTTAGTCAATAAATTATGAACTATGTACTTTATTTTGGTTTTTTGTTCTTAGTCAAAATCCCTAATTTTTTAGTTTTATGTTGCAAATGGCATTTACAAAAGTGTATGAGCTGATTTTGAAGTATGAAAATGAAGAAAAGAAGGTCAACAATATTTTTCCATAAACATACTTGTATTTATCACTATTAGAGGATAGTTTTAGATTCTTTGTGTTTAGAATTGGGTTTGTTGATAGTGTGTATAGGCCTGATAAACACTTGTTATAAAAATCATAAAGATGTGGAGGGGATATTTAGGAAATACAAAGACTCATTAACTGTAACAATAGTGTTTTATGATAAACACTATGGGTTTGATGGAATAATAGCTCTAGAGGGGACAAAATGAGGGTAATAGCATATATGAGAACAATATTGAGGATTTTAATGTTTTAAAATATGCATGGCCTAATTCAATCTTAGATGATAGAGAAGATATGGAGATGTTATTAGAAGCAACTACTGTTCCAGATAATGAAGCTAATGTAGTTCTATTCAATAATACAAAACATGGAACAAAATTTAGAATTAGAGGTGGAAAAATAACAGGTCCAAGAGTTAGAATTCCTAAAAAATGTTTTGTTACACAAGAAGGGTTGTAGAGAAAAGAATTGAAGAAGCTAGGATTGGTGTTACAGATAGTGGTTTAGAAATTGGGGCTGAAAAAATTGGAGTTCAAGAAGATGGGGTTGAAATTGGTGTTATAGAAAAGATGTTAAAAAAGTTATGTAAGGAACTTTTACACCACATGTCATTGATGACGCATTTCAATTCCATTATGATATGAATGCATAAGATTTGGAGCAATAAATTAAGAACCACTAGAAGTTGCTAATAAAAGACATCAAGAACCACCAGAAGTTGATGAACCAGAGTTAAGACCACATGAAGTTGTTAAAGTAGAGTTGGGAATGTATGGAATAGCTTAGATTATAGGTAAAGGTCCAGTTAGGGGTTGAGGAAGGGGCAAGGTCAGTTATACAAATAGGAAATTAAGGTTAAAAAAAGAGTTTTGAACAAGAAGATTTAAATAATCTAGCAATTAATTTTGAATTTTTAAAGAGTGATGATGAGGAATGGTTGAATGAAAAAGATTTAGTTAGTAATAGGAATTCAGAGACTGAATCTGATGGCAATAGTATTCATAAGGGTTTAGGTGATGACGATGGTATAGATGGGCGGAGTGATGTGGGGGAAAGGAACCTTGACAAGAGTGAATCTAATGATGATCATAAGAAAAAGGCAGGAAAAGAAGGAAAAAAGATCCACTATAAGGATTGTACAACAAAACATTCGTAGCTATTAATGGGGAAGAAATTATTTTTGAAATAGGTCATCTGTTTAAAGATGTGGAAGCATTTTGGGCTACTTTCGTTGATTGTGTGTCAAGGGGGGATATACCTTAGTGATGACTAAAAATGATCCTAGGAGGGTAGTTGCAGAATGCTCTAGTGAGGGGTGTAAATGGAGGATACAAGCTTCTTTGCTGCTGATGGGGTCACTTTTATGGTTAAAACCTTAAATGAAGAGCATACTTGTATAAGACCTGTGAACAATAAAAATTCTTTTATAACAGAAAAATGGATTGTAGATAAACTACATGACAGATTAGTGGTTGATCCTTCAATGAGTTATGAGTTGATGAGAGAAGAATCAAACAAAAATGGGATATAGATCCACCAACTTGGCAATCGTATAGAGCTCGAACTAAAGTGAATTTGACTAGTGGAGGGGCACATGCTGAAAGCTATGCAATACTGCCTAAGTATGTGAAATTATTGATGGAGCACAATATAATTTGTAAGATTGAATATAAAGAGAGACAAAATCTAGACACTCATTCAAAAGGTTATTCTTATGAATTCAAGCTCTGAAGGACTGTTTCTTGAAAGGATGCAGACCCTTTATTAGACTAGATGGCTGTCATTTGAAGGGCCCTTATGGTGGAGCATTACTTGAAGCTATGAGTGTTGATAGGAACAGGGGCATTCTTCCACTGGCATTTGCTATTGTTAAGAATGAGAGTAGAGGTACTTGGAATTTCTTCTTATACTTATTTAAGTCATGCATTGAAGATGAAGTCAATGAGCATGTATTGTCCTTTAAGTTAGATCGACAAAAGGTAAAGACCTTTTCTTTATATGTTGTCCTTTATAATTTTTTATTATAAATTAACATTCAAGCATTTTTAATTATTGAGTTTTTTTAAGGCTTGGTTGATGCTGTGAAGTTTATCTTCCCTGATGCTTGTCATAGGACATGTGGAAGACATTTGTTAATGAATTTTAAAAAGAAATTTCAATATTTACCTTTAAAAGATGATTTCTGGGTTGCATCTTTTGCAACTCATGGATATGGGTTTTGGGAGGTGATGAAGAGAATCAAGAAGCACAAAAATGGTAAGCCTTATGACTGGTTGCTTAATATGCCTTAAACTCAGTGGACAAGGCACATGTTTAATTTTAAAGTGAAGAGTGAAAATGTGAAAAACAACATGATTGAGTTCTTTTTATAGTTGGGTGGAGAAAATTAAAGGCATGCTTATTTGTAAACTTCTTAATGGCATTAGACAAAAATGCATGGTGAGGATGGAAAGGAGATTTGCAAAAGCAGCCTCATGGGAAGGAAGAGTCACACAAATGATGCAAACAACTCTTAATAATCTGATTAAAGAGAGCAGAAAATGTATGATTTCCTTATTATTCATGCCAGGAAATACTTTCTTGGCATGAATGATAAGTTAGAAGTTATAGATAGGAAATGCAAGTTTGTAGTTAAGTTTGGTGAAAAGAATTGTAGTTATAAGTGGTGGGACAAGTCTAGACTCCCATACAAGTGTGTAATGTGTTGCATTGGTTATAAAAGGGCTAATGTTGAAGATTTATGTCATGAATACTTTACAGTAGAGAAGTACCTTGCATGTTATGAACCTTCATTGCATCATTTTGCTCAAAATGAAGTTAAAGATGATGACATTCCAGCCAATGAGAAACTATTACCTCCCATTGTGAAGTAGCAACCCGGCAGACCAAGGGTGGCAAGAAAGAAATAGGAGGGAGAAACACTAGCTGGAGGGAGAATTAAAATATCATCAACAATTAAATGCTAATTTTTTCAAAGAATTTGGGTATAATAAGAGGACCTATAATAGAGGTCCACTGACAGTCATAAGTTATTTTTGTTTTTAATAATTTAATTATTTTATTGTAAGATTGATGAATTTTCTTTCAATCCAACAGAGGTTCTATATTTTCAGAATTTTTTTAGTGCAAGCACCCTTGTGGAAGAAGATGTGATTAGAACTCCTTTGGATATTATGAGAATGGCTACATGTACATGCTGGTTGTTGTAGTAAATTATACATTTATGATGACTTATGTGTTCATATTTCTTTTTTTAGGCATCTTCTGTAAGTACCAAGGCTGGTTCAAATCCAGCAAGGGCTAGAGGTGCTGCTCTGAGGAGAAGAAGTGGTCGAAGGGGAATAAGTAGTCGGAGGGAAAGCAACAACATTTCATAAGGATAAAATAGCATTGAAGATGAAGGAGGGTTTTTTTAGAACAAACTTTGTTAACATAAAGTTAAATAGCATCCAACACAAGTGTTTTGTGGATTTTATAGATATGAGCAGCGTAATAACTTTTTTTGCATTGAAGCTGCTAAGTTATAAATGCTACACAGAATCAAATTTTATTTTTTGGCCAAAGTTGTAAATGCTGCACAGGGCTCTTTTTGGTTACAGAGTTATAGGGTTCTTATTGCTATTACACATGAATTATAGGGTGATTTTTTAATAAGGATGTTATTGCTAAATATAACAATAATATATCCACTATTATTAATGAAAGAATTTCATTACAGTGACCAAAAATTCTGTTTATTCTCTTACTTCTTCATTTGTGTTTATTGAAACTCACCAATTTGCACAAAGCTACATCAAAAATTTTTATTTCTATTTTAACATTCACAAGTCTCAACAATAACATTCACAAGTCAGTGAGAAACTATAAGCTAATGCAATTTGCTCATGATATAAATTGGTGAAAATGTCAACCGTAAAAATCAAACATCCTTCCATTAATATCATTCCATTTTCTTACTACAAAGACAAAGAGTAACATCAACTACTATAAAGAAAAAAAGTAATATCCTTCAAATCTTAAAACCAACTATAATAAACACAAAAAGTAACATCAACCCAATAAATACAAGAGCAATTAATGCAATAATATTCATATAGCTCACAACAGTGTCGAGTTACATTATCTTTCTATATAGCAACTTATTTTCATCTTTTAAAGATCGAATATCATCTTTTATTTCACTTATATCCTTAGTATTGCCTCTCATATGAATTTCCCCAGTTGAGCCTTCCATTAATGTTGCATTTCTTCCAACATTAGATGACGTACACCAACCCAACCACCTACATACACCATCTTTACGAGAGTAGTATAACCTATTCTTATTTTTTTATTCTCATAAATTCTCATTATAGCTCTTTTTCCAAAACCACATTTGATATTCACATATCTTGGTGCTTCCCATTCACTTTCAGAATTGCTTGCCGAAGACATTGTTCTTCATAAAAAAAAAATTTCAGTTAACTTTATAATCATACTATTTAGATGGATTTTAATATCATATTAACATGAAAAAAAAAATTTTCTTCAACCAAAATCACATCTCAAACCCTATTCAACCTAAAAAAAACTTCTATTTTTGATAAATCTTAATTCAACTCTAAAAAAAGAGAATAAATCAACTTTAAAAATTAAACTAAACAATTACTTACATGTAATGTTCAATTGTTTTGTCGTTGTCAATGACTTTGTACTTGTGAATGGCCGGATCAGAATTAAATAGAGACTAGGTGGGAGAAGAAGTTGATTCAAAGAAAATGAGATAGTGAAGTGAAAGAGGAGGAGGTTAGGGAAGAAGGAATATCTATGAATAGTTTCATTCTTGGCACTAAATAAAAACAACAACATTTTATATAGGGTTAATTTTAGTATTTTTAAATAATCTTAGCTTTGATCAACTAATTTTTAAAGACTAACATCAATTTTCGTCAAAACCCTAACAAATGTCCTTAATTGTTAATGGAATCATAATTGAGGGAGTTAAATATTTGAATTTCAAACAAGAGGGAGGCAAGTGTTAATTATGTCAAACCTTGGGGAGGTAAATGTAATATACTCTTGATACAATTTACCCATTTTTTAATCTTTACTTTTAGTTCTAACCACTTCAAATAACACAATAAATGTTTCAAATAAGGGCATATTGGTATTTAAAAAAAATATTTGCTTTGACTGGTTAATATTTGAATTTAAAAAAAAATCTTAGCTTTGACTGGTTAATATTTGAAGACTAAATGTAATTTTTCACTAAACCCTAGCATAAATCCCAAAGTGTTATTATAATAATAACTGAGAGATGTAAAAGTTTTATTCTCAAACAAGATGGAGACAAGTGTTAATTAGGCCTAACCTTAGGGAGGTAAATGTAATTTGCTTATATATATAGGGCTAAAGTGTCAATTTTCCCCCCTAAATTTGGATGCGATAGTAAAATAGCACATAAATTAACTTTTTACTGGTTTGGCTAGTTTCCCATTAAAAAATACCATCTTGTGTTTTGACATGAGAGCATTGGTGATAGCTTTTCTCCAAATGGAATAGTTGCTTCCTTTGAGTAAATGGGTAACCAGTTGATATCTTGGTCGATCTGAATTGCTGAGTTGATAATGGAGAGCCTTTCCACCCTTGGTTGTCATCTTAGTTGTTGCTTCTATGTTAGCTTGCTGGTTTTTTTAAAATGATTTTATGATTTTCTCATAAAATATGCTCTGGTACCATGTAAAAATGTTTCAAAATAGAAGAATGTTTCTTTCAAATATTGTTTTATTAAAACAAGTACAAATAATATATGTGTGTGTGGGTGTATGAAGTAGGAAATAATTCTAGTGAAGTCGAAAATAAGGTTGGTAAAGTATGCATACACTAAATTAGAAACTGTTAAAATGAAAGTTTATTGCTCGCAAAGTCATTTGGGGGTAATTTTAGTATAAGTATACTTAATGTGACATTATGAGAGATATTCAATCTTTTAACAAAATGTGTTTCCTTTTAGTACTTGAAAAATTGGATTGTAAGTTGCCAACTATGTTAGGTACACAAATTAACTAAGATTGTATTTTTTGACTTCTATCAAATAATTTATTGTAAAATAAGGGAGCTTAGTCTTTTACATGATTCTAAATCAACTATAATGGTAGCTAAATTTAATTAAGGATGCTTTACAAATGAAGTTAGAAAATTAAGGAATAAACTAGAGAATTAATTAGTAAAGTTAGAGAATCAAAGAAGACATTATAGAAATTTAGAGAATTGTAGAAGATTCGTTGTAAAAATTAAAGAAATTTAATTGCATTTAATGGAAATGAAATAATAATTATGAATGAACAAAAGAAATTTGCAAAAACAAGTTGAACTGTGTTGTCTGTTGTTGATGATTTTGGTCATTTGTAAATTGATCTAATTAATTAGTGTTTTCATTTTTGCTCTTAAACCTCCACTTTTAAATCCATAACACTGCAACTACTCCTAATATATGTAACCCATTAGCACAATATCTTTATTAACCATAGATTCTGTTCTTTTTAATAACCATCACTTTCCACTTTTGTAACTTATTATACATGACACTTCGCTCTCTGTAACTAATGCCTACTTATCACAATCTTAATAAACCGTAAACTACTATTAATTTAGCTAATAAATTAATATAAATAATACTCCTTGTGTACATTTCGACTATAAGCTGAATATGCATGGATAATTGCTTAAAGTGTTTGATTATCTTCAATCATTTAGTCCACTATCAAAAATTCACCACTTTTTTATTAAACTAATAAATAACGAATGGTATATATGACCTTCTTCACTTTATCTACTTCAATCATTCATATATAACATTATTGGAGCATTACCATAATAATAAGTTTATTGAGAAGTGGTGTTAAGTAGCACTAATGTTAATAATTCTATTACTTAATTATTTGGAGAATACGTTGTTGGCCTTTTTCATAATCAAGGCTTAATTTACCTTATTTTGATTTTAACAAACTTAATTCTGAGTTATCAATGTGTGTTTTTCAAATGTGTGTAAGTTAGGCATAAACAAGAAGCATTTCTAAGCTTGAAAATGAAGAGAAGCATCAAGATGGTGATGCTAATGATCCATGTCCTAATAGTGAGCATTTCCATGAGGATAATCATGCCAAAAAGCCTTAATAAAGAAAAGTTCTAGTAACCCTCATGGTTAGTGTCATGACTGTGACAAAGTGATTGTGATCGTGACCAAGCTAATCAAGACCACGCTTAAATTAGACAAAAAACTAAAAATTTATCCAATGACGCTCACGATCAAAAGGTGTCGATCACGAGCATAATAAGCCATGATTACGATCCTAACTTTTTGAAGGTTGACAAAGGCTCTCATCTAGTGACTCTCACAATCATGGTCATAATTGTGATGCAAGTCACGAGCCAGTATTATAAGCTTGACTCAAAGAGGACCATGAAGGCTAAAGACACAGTGACCCTCACAATCTGATCTCACGATCATGACCACAGTCACGATCTAACTATCAACCCCGTAATAGTCATAGTAAGGCTCTAACAGGTAATTTATCGATGATCACGATCATGATTGGGAAAATCACGATCGTGACTAAGCTTAAATCTACAAAAAGTTGCCAATGTATTTAAAGAGGATGGTGAAGCTTGAGGAAGGAGATGCTATCACACCTCGTCTCACGTAGCTCGAGATGGACGTTTAGAACCAACCATTCAACAAACCATCTAATTTAGTTAAATTATATTATATTTGAAATTACATATGCTAAAGAAATTGAAAACAATCTCTTAGAAATGTTTAATATTATTCATATAGAGTATTTAGAAAATAAGAAATTCTGCAATTTGATGTGTTTATATATAAGAACTATAACATCAAATAATTGAGTAGTAGAGGAAATCATGCTCTTCAAACTAAATTGGTACTCATTTTTATATACTAAAAGCACAGTAGTGATTATTATTAAGGTAGTACAAAACATGTGTTTAAACAATTGCTTTACATATAGTCTAGTCACCACTATTGACTTCAAGTAATATACTTTTACAATACTTATCAAAACAAGATTAAGGAACTAGGTATGAGGATTCTCTAATAAGGATGTTGGCCAACCTTACTCTGAAACTTCTATACACACTCTCTTAGCTCAATCCACCCACTATCAAGCCCTGTTATCTGAAAAGTTTATAAAATAAAGTAAAATGAGCACAAAAATACTCAGTGAGTAGATATCTCAAGCAAAAAATAATTTGGTTAAACCAAACACAATAAACATCTCAAATCAGCATACTAAAGTAATTAAAATCAAATTATAATCAACTTGAAATATCAAGGCCATTATTGCCTTCAAACTTATACAAAACTCAGTTGAATAAAACACATGCTTTTCGATCATCAAAATCATCTTTCACATGTATTAACCATCCCTATAATAAGTGTCATAGTTTGGCCATAACGTATAAGCCATCACAAGCATCACTCACTAGGCACACTTGAAGGCTAACCCTTTTACTATATTAGCACGGAACGACCTTTCTCCCTTCACCATCTTGCAATCAAGTGCTCTATTATTTATTGCACAATAACAACTGATATAATCATCTCAGTACATTTACACAACTCATATAGGGTGGTAAAACACAAATAAAATGACATTTTCACCAAATAATCAATCAGAATAACATTATCGTATTTATGGTTCAATAAGCATTCAAAATCAACAATCTTTATCATAATTCAAGAAGAGAGAAATTAAGCTGAGGATAAGCTCATTTTAATCAGCAAATAAAAAAAATGACTTCAAATTAGGTTTTAAAATAATAAATTTCTTAGTAATACACTTAACTTGCACACTTGAAACCATTTTGTTTCAAAGCTTAAATACTTCAAGAAATTCAAGTAATTCAAGTAATAACCAAACTGAATTGAAAGCTTTCCTTACACCTCATTTCAGATTTACAAACATCATTAAAAGTTCATTTCTTGTTGTTATAAAAAAGGTTTAAGGGCTTGAATAACTACTCACAAAATAGCTCTCAAAATAAACACAATCGATTCACCATTTTGCTTAATTCGCACTTGCACCTTCCTTTCCCTTTTTAGCACCTAAAATATGGAATTTGATTTAAAAATCATCAATATAACAATCTTACATACTGTCCTAATCATGCAGTCCCTAAATGATATGCAAAAAGTACAAAATAACTCAATTCCTCAAATCCGACCTATTAACTTTAAAAGAGTTGTTTCAGGCCAAACTAAGAAAAATTCCCCAAACTTGTAGAGAATGAATTTGATTTATATGTGTAATAAACTTTGTAAAAATTTCACTTAATTTGGACAATTATAGAGGAAGTTATAGGCAATTGAACACAACTAGGTCAGTTATCACGAACAAACTGAGCATTAAAATGCTTTTAATTATCAGTCTAACTTATGATTCAACTCCACCTCAAAGAGAAAAATTTGTAGAAGACTCTTTTAAGTTTTCATATAATCAGTTTTCATATAATCAAATAACACTCAATTTAAAGCTCGCTAAATCAAGTTATCATCAAAATACGGAGACTGTCAAACCAGACAGCTAGAACCTGAGAACAGCAGGTTATGAACCCTAATTTAAATCCATAAAACAATAAAATTACTCACCAATTCAATCACTTGAGCACTTAGGGATGATAACTAATGATCTGAAATGATTTTGAACCTTCAAATTTAGATTGAAAATGTCAGCTCTACTTAAAGAATTCTGAATTCTCTCTAGCTCTCTTTTTCTTTTCTCTTCCTTTCTCTTCTTTTCTTTTTCTTTTCCTTAACAATGAAGGTTGCTCCCTATGCCTCAAATTTAAGGAGGTTTCTAGATCCAATTTGGATAGATTTATTGTAAAATATTCACTTAAACCCTTAATGAAATGGCTTTGTAACCTATAGAACCTCAATCTTTCAATTGTGCATTTTAGCATGATTATTTGTTTCAATTAAGTCCTTATCGTCCTAACCTTTTTAATTCACACTCTTCACTTTATTTTTACTCCTAATCCCTTTTATTCTTAAAATTTCAGTCATTTTGAGTGTCATCAAAATTCAAAAATTCTCGCTCTTTGATCGAATACAAATCACAGCTTAACCTGATACACTAGTCTAACTATATATACATTAGCTTATTCTTAAATTCAATCAATATGTATGTAAATGCAATGCAATATGTATGCAAATGTACCTATAGTTAGAGTACGGATGTGATAATCCTCCTCACCTTAGGAAATTTCATGCCCGAAATTGAATTAGAATAAATGAGGGTATTAGTTTCTCATGTCTTCCTCTCGTTTCCAAGTAGCTTCCTCACTCCCGTGGTGTTTCCACAACACTTTCACCAAAGGTATAGTTTTATTTCTTAACACCTTGGTTTCCCTAGCAACAATTGCAATGGGCTCTTCTTCATAAGATAGATCATCTTTCAATTCTAAGCATTGGGCTTGCAAAATGTGACTAAGATCACTCCTATACCTCCTCAACATGGATACGTGGAAGATATCATGAATCTAAGACAATTCTAAACGTAAGGCCAATCTATAGGCTACTGGACCAACCCTCTCATTCACCTTATATGGGCCAATGTATCTAAGGCTTAGTTTTCCCCTTTTATCAAACTGCAAAATTCCTTTCCAAGGTGAAATCTTTAGGAAAACCTTGTCACCTACATTATATTCAATTGGTTCCCTCTTCAAGTATGAATAACTCTTCTTTTGATCTTGGGCTTCCTTTAGTCGATCTCGAATTAACTGGATCTTCTCTGTTGTCATTTGTACAATTTCTAGACCAACTAATTGCCTTTCCCTAATTTCATCCCAACATATTAGAGTTCTACACTTCTTGCCATATAGAGCATCATAAGGTGCCATCCCCAAACTGGAATGAAAAGTGTTATTATAAGCAAATTCCATCAGAGGCACATATTTATCCCAGCTACCTTGCAATTCCATAATACAAGTTCGAAGCATGTCTTCTAATATCTAGATTGTCCTCTCTAACTAGCCATCTGTTTGGGGATGAAAAGCTATACTAAACCTCAGCTTAGTACCCAAAGCATGTTACAAACTTGGTCAGAATCTAGATGTAAATCTTGGATCCCGATTTGATACAATAGAGAATGGAACACGATGCAATCTGACCACTTCTCTGATGTAGCTTTCAGCTAGTTTATCTAATGAGTAACTCACTTTCACAAGCAAGAAGTGAGCTGATTTGGTCAATCTATCCACAATCACCAATTTAGCATATTGTCCCTACTAAGTTCTAGGTAATCCAACCATAAAATCCACCGTAATATGCTCCCACTTCCATTCAGGAATAGGAAGAGGTTGCAATGTTCCCGCTGGGTGTTGGTGTTCTGCTTTAACCTGTTAGCAAACAAAACATCTAGTCACAAACTCTACAATATCCTTTTTCATCCTTGACCACCAATAGTTGTCTTTCAAATTATGATACATTTTGGTACGTTCTGGATGCATGACATATGCTGAATTGTGTGCTTCCTCCATTATCTCCCTTTTCAAAACCTCAACATTAGGTACACATAATCTACCCCCATATAGCAAAGTACCATCCTCTAAGATCAGAAAGTCCACCTTGTTACCCTACTGGACTTGGTCCTTGATCTTCACCATTTGCTCATCCTGACTCTGTGCCTCCCTAACTCTATCAGTCAACATTGGTTGGATCTTTAAAGTAGCAACCAATGCTCCTTTCTCACCTTGCGTTAACTCTACATTCAAGGCCCTCAATTCAAGCAACAATGGAATTCTCACAGAATGAATGTAAGATAAGTTACCTAAGGACTTCTTACTAAGTGCATCTGCTACTACATTAGCTTTCCCTGGGTAATATTCAATAGTGAAGTCATAATCTTTAAGGAGCTCAACCCATCTTCTTTGCTGCAAGTTCAACCCTTTCTGGCTTAGTGTGTACTACAAGCTCTTGTGATCCGTGAAAATCTGACATTTTTCACCATATAAATAATGCCTCCAAATCTTCAAAGTAAAAATAATTACTGTTAGTTCTAAATCATGTGTAGGATAGTTCAACTCATGTGGCCTCAACTGTCGAGAAGCATATGCTACCACTTTACCCCATTGCATTAATGCACAACCCAAACCATTTCTAGATATGCATCACTATATACAACATATTCTAGCCTTATCACTGGAAGTGTTAACACTGATGCCAAAGTTAAACATGCCTTTAATTCATCAAAACTATTTTGGCATTCTTCATTCTAGATAAACTTCACATTTTTTCTTAGCAGTTTTGTCAAAGGTGAAGCAATGTTGAAAAAGTTTTGTACAAATCTCTTATAGTAGCCATGCACCTCATGCACACTGGTGGGTGGTTTCTAATTGAGAATTGCTTCAACCTTCTTAGGATCAACATACACTCCCTCAGCTGATATAACATGCCCATAAATACCATTTTTTCTAACCAAAACTTGCATTTGTTAAACTTGGCATACATTTGTTTATCCCTCAGTGTTTGTAGCACAATTCTCAAATGTTCAACATGCTCTTCCTTTGACTGTGAATACACCAAAATGCCATCAATGAACACAATAATAAAATTATCTAGATAAGGCTTGAATACCCTGTTCATCAAATCTATGAATGCAGCTGAAGCATTAGTTAACTCGAATGGCATTACTAAGAATTCATAATGTCCATATCGAGTTCTAAATGTTGTTTTAGGCACATCTGCTACCTTAATCTTTAGCTAGTGATACCCAGATCTCAAGTCAATCCTTGAAAATACTCTAGCTCCTTGCAATTGATCAAACAAGTCATCAATACGTGGCAAAGGATACTTGTTGCATATAGTCACCATATTCAACTATCTATAGTCAATATACAGTCTCATTGGGCCATCTTTCTTCTTCAAAAATAAAATTAGTGCTCCCCAAGGTGATACATTAGGTCTGATGTATCCTTTATTAAGTAATTCTTGCAATTGCACCTTCAATTCTTTCAATTCAGCTGGAGCCATCCTATATGGGGCTTGTGAAATAGGAGTTGTCCCTGGCTGCAAATTAATAGTGAACTCAATCTCTCTATCAGGTGGCAACAAACTCATTTACCATATGAAGGTTGTCAAGCTTTTGCCCCTCTTTTTCACTACCAATAACATATGCCAAGAATGCTTCACACCCTTTTCTTATCATTCTTCGAGATATGATTACTGACACTATGCTATAATGCTCTGAACCGCTTTCACCTACGAATACCATTTTACTACTAGCAGGCATCTGAAACTTTACTTTCTTCTTGTAACAATCAATCAATGCTTGACATCTAGTTAAGACATCCATGCCAAGAATCACATTAAACATCTGTAATGGTAATGGCACTAAGTCTGCTTCTAATTTTTGACCCCCAAATTCTAGCACACAACCCTGATAAACATGTCTACAAACTACTGATTCACCCATTGCCATATCTACAACTAAACTCTAGTCCATCACACTCTTTTCTTTTAGTATTCATAATGTGAATGATGATGTAATGAATCAATGAGTTGCACCCAGATCAATTAAAGCATAAGCATTGCACTCGGATCAATTAAAGCATAAGCATTCTCACCAAAGATAGTTAACCTACTAGAAATAACATCAGGTGATAATGTCGCCTTTTGTTGAGTCATCGCAAAAATTCTGGGTTGTACCGAGGGCCTCTCTATCTATATAGGTCGAATGGGTTACGCTGATGCAGATGCAGCACCCTCTCAGCTTACATTGGCTCCTGAACCTCTACCTACACCTCTACCAAAACAAGAAGTCCTACCTCCTATGCCAACTATACTCTAGACTCCACTACCAGTACTAGTGTCGTACTGTACAAGGTTAGGATAATCCCTCCTAATGTGACTGAATCCACCACACTCAAAATACTCGATTTTCCTCTTCCTACAATCTCCTCCCTCATGTACACGGCCACAAATAGTACAAGGTGCAGTCCTTCTGAATGAACCACCTATACTAGCCACAGGTTGCCTCACAGAGCTCTGATCAAATTGAGAGGACTGTGGTTTATAAGTGCCTGACTAAGTCCAAGGCCCTCTACTACCTCTGGATCCTCTTGTCTCTGATCTTTGTTGAGATGTACCAGCTCCCTTACTAAATCCCTTTTATTTTCCTGCCCAAATGGGAGCCTTTAATTTGCCTTTTTGTTCCATTTCTTCTCTCAGCTTTTCTTTCTCCATTGCCTTTTCAACCTAACCCCTAAAATTCTGGCCTTTGTATAATGATAATTCATTCTTCAACATAGTCTATAGGCCCTCTTTAAATCTATAACATTTTGTAAGCTGGAGTTGGGAAAATATCTGAAGCATACTTATATAACTCTTTAAATTTATCCACATATTCTCACACTGACATTGCCCCTTGTTTCAAAGAAATGAATTCATTCTGCCTTTCAGCCTTGAATGCATCTATCAAGTATTCCCTACAGAATTTAGCCATGAATGCATTCCAAGTTAGCTGACCTTCATGTAACAATCTAACCCGAGCAAACCAAGCATCTGCCATATCATATAGAAGGACATACATATTATCAACTTTTTGCACCTCAGTTAATGCAAGAGTATTAAAGGCTTTCTCTGTAGCTCTTAACCATTTGTCCGCCTCTCAAGAATCAACAGAGCCATGAAAGTTGAATGCCCCACATTTTTTAGCATGCTTGATTATATATCCAAGCTTTCTCCTATGTTCTTGTGTTGTCAACATAGAAATGATAGTCTCTGCTAGTACCCTTGGATCAAGCTATCAAACAGGCACAACAGGGGGTGGGGGAGGTGGAGGTTGCTCTACAATAGGGGTCCTAGCTTCAAACTCTAGCTCTGGATTAGCACTACCCTTAGACCATGCCTATCACTACCTCGTTGGTCAACTCTTCCTTGTCTAGGTGGCCTACCATGGTTCCTTCTCGGTGGCGTCCTATAAATATAACAAAAATATTTTCAATATTTCATCAAACCATAGCAAAAGCATAGTTTAAAGGACCATTTAACAAAGCTCTGATACCAAAATGTCACATCTCATCTCACGTAGCCCGAGATTGACGTTTAAAACCAACCATTCAACAAACCATCTAATTTAGTCAAATTATATTATATTTGGAATTACATATGCTAAAGAAATTGAAAACAATCTCTTAGAAATGTTTGATATTATTCATATAGAGTATTTAGAAAATAAGAAATTTTGCAATTTGATGTGTTTATATATAACAATTATAACATCAAATAATTGAGTAGTAGAGGAAATCATGCTCTTGAAACTAAACTAGTACTCATTTTTATATACTAAAAGCATAGTAGTGAATATTATTAAGGTAGTATAAAACATGTGTATAAACAATTGATTTACATATAGTCTAGCCACCACTATTGACTTCAGTTTGTATACTTTTACAATACTCATCAAAACAAGATTCGGGAATAAGGTACAAGGCTTCTCTAACAAGGATGTTGGCCAACCTTACTCTGAAACTTCTATACACACTCTCTTAGCTCAATCCATCCACTACCAAGCCCTGTTATCTGAAAAGTTTATAAAATAGAGTAAAATAAGTATAAAAATACTCAATGAATAGATATCTCAAGTAGAAAACAATCTAGTTAAACCAAACACAATAAACATCTCAAATTAGCATACAAAAGTAATTAAAATCAAATTATAATCCACTTGAAATATCAAGGCCATTATTGCCTTTGAACTTATACAAAACTCAGCTAAATAAAATGCATGCTTTTTAATCATCAAAATAATCTTTCACATGTATTAACCATCCCTACAATAAGCAGCACAGTTTGGCCATAACATACGGGCCATCACAAGTATCACTCACTAGGCACACTTGAAGGCTAACTCTTTAACTACAGTAGCATAGAATGACCCTTATCCCTTCACCGTCCTGCAATCAAGTGCCCTATTATTTATTGCGCAATAACAACCAATATAATCACCTCAATACATTTATATAACTCATATAGGGTGGTAATACACAAACAAAATGTCATTTTCACCAAATAATCAATCAAAACAACATTATCGTATTTATGGTTCAATAAGCATTCAAAATCAACAATCTTCATCATAATTTAAGAAGAGAGAAATTAAGTTGAGTATAAGCTCATTCTAATCATAAAATAAATAAAATAACTTCAAATTAGGTTGCAAAATATGGAATTTATTAGTAATACACTTAACTTGCACACTTGAAACCATTATTTTTTTCAAAGTTTAAATACTTCAAGTAATTCAAGTAATAACCAAACTGAATTGAAAGTTTTCCTTACACCTCATTTCAGATTCACAAACATCATTAAAAGTTCATTTCTTGCTATTATAAAAAAGTTTAAGGGCTTGAATAGCTACTCACAAAATAGCTCTCAAAATAAACATAATCGATTCAACATTTTGCTTAATTCGCAATAGCACCTTCCTTTCCTTTTATAGCACCTAAAATATAGAATTTCATTTAAAAATCATCAATATAACAATCTTACATACTTTCCTAATCATGCAGCCCCCCAAATGATGTGCAAAACAACTCAATTCCTTAAATCTGACCTATTACTTAAAAAGGGTTATTTTAGGTCAAAATAAGAAAAATTCTCCAAACTTGTAGAGAATGAATTTGAAGCTCAAATTTTAATCAGTATTAGATTTATATGATTAATAAATTCTATAAAAATTTCACTTAATTTGGAAAACTATATAGGAAGTTATAGGCAACTGAACACAACCAGGTTAGCTATCACGAACAGACGGAGCATTAAAATGTTTTCAATTATCAGTCTAACTTACCGACTGATTAAGCTCAATCTCAAAGAGAAAAAGTTGTAGAATACTCTTTTAAGTTTTCATATAATCAAATAAAACTCAAGCTCTCTAACTCAAGTTATCATCAAAATACAGAGACTGTCAAACCAGACATCTAGAACCCGAGAACAGCATGTTATGAACCCTAATTCAAATCCACAAAAACAATAAAATTACTTATAAATTCAATCACTTGAGCACTTTGGGATGATAATTAATAATATGAAATGATTTTGAACCTTCAAATTCAGCTTGAAAATGTCAGCTCTATTTGAAGAATTCTGAATTCTCTCTAGCTCTCTTTTCTTTTCTCTTCCTTTCTCTTCTTTTCTTTTTCTTTTCCTTAACAATGAAGGTTGCTCCCTAAGCCACGAATTTAAGTTTCCAAATCCAATTTGGATAAATTTATTATAAAATATTCACTTAAGCCCTTAATGAAATGGCTTTGTAACCTATAGAACCTCAGGCTTTCAATTGTGCATTTTAGCATGACTATTTGCTTCAATTAAGTCCTTATCATCCTAACTTTTTAATTCAAACTCTTCACTTTATTTTTACTCCTAATCCCTTCTATTCTCAAAATTTCACTCATTTTGAGTGTCATCAAAATTCAAAAATTCTCGCTCTTTGATCGAGTACAAATCACGGCTTAACCCAATACACTAGTTTAACTATATATACATTAGCTTATTCTTAAATTCAATCAATATGTATGTAAATGCAATGCAATATGTATGCCAATGTACCTATAGTTAGAGTACGGATGTGACAGATGCAGCTCTCTAACAGTTATTTCTTATTCCTCAACTATAAATATACCTCTAAAACCTCATTTAAGAGATTAGATGAGTGGTTAAGCAATTTATTTCTTAGAATTCAATTATGATCTAAAATATTCTTATAATTTCTTCAATTACTCTCTTAAACCCTTGAGTGTGGGTTGTGTGTTCTAGATTAGGTTCCCTTTCATCTCTTTTCTTGGGTTGAAAAGGGGAAATGAGGAACTAATTCTAGTGGAATTAGTTTAAGTATGAACTATTAAAATAGTTGGTGGTTTTTGGTTAAAATAAAGCCAAGAAAAGTTTATGTGTAAGGGTTTGAGTTTAGCCTCAAAAACTCGATTGTAATCAATCTAAGGAGTGAATAGATTATTGGTAAATTTGCAAAATCCTAACTTAGGGATAAGTTAGGTGGATACATAGGTTTTTGAAAATTAAACTCCTAAAATTAAATATCTTATGTCTCTCCTTCTTAATCTTCTTCATTTGCACTTGATCTTTACTAACAGCCTTTTAAATTTTTATTAGCCCTATTCGGCTCCCTCTAGGGCCTTTTTAATTGGTATCAGAGCTTAAATTCTAGGCACTTAATTGTTAGAATCAAGATCATAGAGAGTGAAATCATGAATGTTTCTTCTCTTAGACCCTTCTTTGATGGTATTACTTACCCTCATTGGGAATTTAAAATGGAGTTATACATTGATAGTGACCCAATTAGATTATGGGATGTAGTATTAGATGGTTAAGAACCTTCCAAAGCTAAAGTAGACAATATTGAGTTCTCCATTGATAGAAGTTGATAGACTCAAGAATAAAAAGATAAGAATCACAAGAACAAGAAGGTAATGACTATCCTCCTTGCCTCCATGTCAAGAGAAGAAGGAGGAAAGGTGCAATATTATTTATCCACTAAGGAGATATGGGAGACTTTTTAGAACCACTATGAAGGAAATATTCAAGTAAGACGCAAAAAGGTCATATCTATGAACTCTTCAAAATGAAGCCTCAAAAGTCCATGGCTAAGATGACCAATCAACTAAAGGTTGTCCTCATAACACTCAAAAATTTTGGGAAGCACTGCACAAAGGAGGAGGTGAACACTGAAATTTTTAAAATCATACCCAAAAAGGATTGAGAATCTAGAGTCACCTCTAATAAAGAAGCTCATGATTTGTCAAAGCTCTCTACTAATATTCTAATTGGAAAGATTTTTACATATGAGCTCACCTTGAAACAAAGGGAAGATGAAAAAGAAGAAAAAGAAGAAGGGAATAGCTCCCAAGGTTATTCAAGAAGAAATTAAAGAAGAGAGTCTTATAGACTCAAGTGAAGATGATGGTGAGATTTCCATACTCACTAGAAACTTTAAGAAGCTCTTAAGAAGAAAGAATTATTTAATACTAAGAGATGGCAAGAAGAATAAGGCTAGGAAGAATAAAGAGGTGACTTGCTATGAGTTCCCCAAGTTAAAGTTTAAGAGCAAGGGAGCAAAGAATAAGAAGAAGGCCTTTAAAGCTACATGGGTTGACTCCTTCGATTTGAAAAAGGAAGAGGAGCAATATAAGATGGCCAACCTTCGCTTTATGACACTTAAGGACAACAATGAGATACCTTCTACTTCTCATTCTTCTTATGATGAATATGATAATATTAACAATGATTGTGATGATGATGATGGTGGTGGTGGTGGTGGTGGTGATGAGAGCTCTATTATGAACAAGCTCATACTTAAATGTAAAAATCTACTTTTGAAGAAAAATCTTTACAAACAAAAGCTTTTAAAAATGTCTAAAGAATTTGAAAGTTTGAAAAATGAATTTTCAAAAATTGGTTTATCAAATGAACAATTTCCAAATAATTTAAAAATTTCTACCTTTTTGAAAAATAACTTGAGAAAGCTAGACATGAAAATGAAAAGCTTTCATAACAAATTTTGGATTTAAAATATTGAATTTCTACATTTAAAAAAGGGAAAGACACTCTCAATAATCTTTTAGACCCTCAAATATTTTATGGTAACACACATGGTTTAGGATACTCAATTGGAGCATCCTCCTTATCATTAAATCACACCATATTTGTTAAGGTTAAGGATCCCTCTTCTTTTTCACCACCTAATGTAAGTGATAAGGTTCAAGGCTTTAAAACTATGAAGCTTAAGTCACCAAGATCTAATATTGAGTCCCAAAAGACTCATCCCCCTAAGGCTCAAAGGTCTAAGGCTCAAGCCAAAAGACCTCAACCTAAGCATGCTTTCATGTATACCAAAAGGCACATAATAAAACATGTTTTTTCATATAACCACTCACACTCTTGTGAATGTATGGCTCATACATCTCCTAGATCATTCATGCCATTCAAGATGTACACACCATACTCACATGCACAATTTAGAAGAAATATTCCAAATAAGAAATATATTCATAATAGACATACACATGCATCAAAATCCAAAAGATGGATTGTCTTTTTGTAATCAAGGCTTAATCTACTTTATTTTGATTTTAACAAACTCAATTTTGAGTTACTAAAGTGTGTTTTTTTAGTGTGTATAAGTTAGGCACAAACAAGAAACATTTTCAAGCTTGAAAATAAAAAGAAGCATCATGACAGTGATGCTCAAAATCTATATCCCGATCATGAGCATCCCAGGAGTACAACTATGTTAAAAAGTCTTAATAAAGAAAAGTTCTGGTGACCTTCATGGTCAGTGTCACGATCGCGACTATGCTCATGATAAAGTGATCATGATTTGACCAAGCTAATAAAGACTATGATTGAATTATATGAGAACTGAAAATTCATCCAGTGATGCTCACGATCCATGTCATGATCATGAGGTATTGATCATGAGCATGACAAGCCATGATCACGACCTTAACTTTTTGAAGGTTGAAAAAGGCTTTCATCCAGTGACCATCACAATCATGGTCACGATTGTAACGTAATTTATGAGCCAATCTCATGGGCATGACTCAAAGAGGACCACAAAGGTTGAAGACATAGTGACCCTCATAGTCTAATTTCACAATGTGACTAAAGTCATAATCCAACTGCCAACCCTGTAATGGTAACAGTAAGGCCCCAATAGCTAGTTTCATTAATGATCACGATCGTGATGGGGGATATCACGATCATGACTAAGCTCAAGTCTCCAAAAAGTTGTTTATGCATTTAATGAGGATAATGAAGCTTAAGGAAGGAGATGCAGCTCTCCAACAACTATTTTTTGTTCTTTAAATGTAAATACACCTCATAAAACCTCATTTAAGAGGTTATATGAGTGGTTGAGCAATTTATTTCTTAGCATTCAATTATGTTCTAAAGTATTCTTATAATTTCTTTAATTACTCTTTCAAAGCCTTGAATGTAAGTTGTGTGTTCTAGATTAATTTCTCTTCCATCTATTTTCTTAGGTTGAAAAAGGGAAGTGAAAAACTAATTCTAGTGGAATTGGTTTAAGTGTGAACCATTAAAACACTTACGTTTTTTGTTTTTGGTTAAATCTAAGCTAAGAAAATATTGTGTGTTAGGGCTTGTGTTTAGCCTCAAAAACTCAATTGTAATCCATCTAAAGAGATTGGTGGTGTGTTTAGTGGTGGAGACGTATGTTTTTGAAAAGTAGAACTCTTAAAATCAAGTGTCTTATTTCTCTCCTTCTTAATCTCCTTCATTTGTACTTGATCTTAACTAATTGCCTTTCAAAATTTTCATTAACCCTATTCACCCCCCCCCCCCCCCCTTCCTTCTAAAAGTTCAAGTGTATATGAGTCAAGGTACTTGACTATTATGAACATAGGAAGTGGTGTTGCTTTAATAAAAGAAAGTAGTATGACTTTGTACATTTTCATAAAATCATAATTATAGCATAAGGCCATATTAGCACTAAAAGTTTGTGAGCCTTTAAAAGAGATTTAAATAGTTTCATGTGTGTGCCATTAATATTTAGGAATCATATTTTTAAGGCTTAATTACCAATAACAAATGTTTTAGTTTAAGAATTTGCCACCATTGATTTCATTAGAGTTTTAAAATGTTTACAATAAGTGAAAATTTAAATCAAAAGACACTTGTGTAACATGATTTAAAACTTTACACTACTACCTTAGTAGGGGATTGTTGGAATTATAAGTTAGTTTGAAGTATAAAAGAAATGTATTTCCTATATGAATTATTTTTAATGAGTTAAAAAGTTAAAATAATATGAAGGAGATCAATAAAGGCATATACTTAATCATGTTGATGACATTTAATATAAAATAGGATAATTTCTAAAGCCCAGCTAACAACCCATTCAGGATGCTGGACTTCTCTAAAGTACCCGACGTTAAGCTATTTTTTTGTCTCTTCAGTAATGACCTTTTACCTTTCAAAAACAAAGTTACGCTTCTTATGAACTACAAGCTTTATGCTTTCATCAACATTCAAGTTATGAGAAGCAATATGGGAATTTATCCCTTCAATCTTGGAAGCTTTGGAGGTAAAGAAATATGAGTGCTAATTAAGTACCCCAGCTATGCTATCCTTTAGTGAACCTTTGAGCTCACAACCTACTTTCACAGCTTTCTTGTTTAATATTTTGAGCTTCAATGTCTTCTCCACTAGTTTAGGTTGAGCCCCATATTTATCATTTTCAACAAGGTCCATAGGGAAAGCTTTTACTTGCTCTTTCATAGCTAGTTAATAGCACTGGTTAGCTGCTTCCTGGTCACCTCTTATTGTAATTACTCAATCCTTGAGTGGGATTTTCATAATCATGTACCAGATGCTTATTACTACTCCTGAGTCATTCAAAATTGGTCTCCCAATGGTTCCATTATATGCTAGTGGGAGGTCAACCACATTGAATACTATACTTTATGGTTAGTAAAATTTCTTGAGTACCTATTTTTGAGCTTCACATTGATCTCAGTCATTCCCATATGCTAAATGGTCCCATCACAGAAATCGGTTATTAGGTTTCTCACCGGCTTTAACTCTATAACGGACCCTCCTATTGCTTGAAAAGCTCCAAAAGACAATGTGGGTTTACAACACTCTTATCATCTATGAGCATTCATTTGACTAGGTAATTATTCAAGTATACAGTTATGGTTAGCGTATTATTTTAGGATTGCTAAACAAATTTTCCATCCTCTGAGCTAAAAGTTATGACTTGTGCGGAAGTGGCTACAGAGAATATCTCTTTCAAGCCCTTTTTTTTTCCAAATTCTGGTGTTGTGTTACCTCCAACTATCATGTTTATTTCTCTAGCTATCTCCCTCCAAGGTTTCTTTGTCTCCTTATTATTGCAGGCATTAGCCTCTTGCTCCTTTTCTCTTTTTGCATCTCTAGTGAATCTCTTTAAAGCTCCAGCTTTGACTAGTTGATCAATCTCATTATTCAAATTTTGACATTCTTTTGTGTCATGGATATGGTCTCAATGATATTTGCAATACCCCCCCCCCCCTATCTTTTTTGTCCAGCTGGATTTAGCCTTCTAGCTTGTGGAATATTAACATTATTTTGTCATATCCACATCAAAATCTTCAATCTAGGGGCATTTAGTACAGTAAATCTTTCTGCCTCCCTCTTAAATTCGGTGCTTGGATAATGGTCTCTTCTTATCTATCTTTTTTCTTCCTTCCATTTCACTGACTTCTCCTCTTTTTTGTACCAAAATTCTATATCCTCATCTAGGTCTGTCAACTTCATGGTTATAGCCATGGCCTCTGAGAATGTGTTTAGTTTTTTTGTTATTATTTTGTTCTTTAGTTTGCCCATCCAAGTTTCATTTTTTAAAGCATCCACTATTACCTCACTATTTAGGTATTCTATCTGCATAGCTATTTAGTTGAATCTATCCAAGTAGCTTCTCAAAGGCTTGTATTCTCCTTGCTTGCACAATCATAAGTCATTGATGTTCCTAACCAGGTGGATGTTTGTAATGAGCCAAACGTAAAATTGCTCAATTAGGTCTTCAAAAAATGAGATATAATTATTGGGCAGCTTGTAAAAAAAAAACTTTGGGCACTCTTTGTTAGAATGGTTAGGAATACTCGACACATGATGGCATATGTGAAATTCTAAAGTATCATTTTAGCTCTGAAAATAGAGTCATGAGAAATTGAGTCCTTGACTCCATCATACTAATCAAGCTAAGGCAGTTTGAACTTAGAAGGAATCTCATATTACATGATCTTCTTGTCAAAAAGTATGCTTCCTTATAGAAAGCACTCTATCAGCTCCATCTTAGTCTTATGGATGGCTTCTCTCACCTGACGGTAGAGGTCATAGTTATCTTTGATGGGTGCTTGGATATCGAGCTCTCCCTCCTCATCATGATATTGATCAAGTTGAGTTTCCAATAATCTAGTTTAGGTTTCAAGTATATTGTTTGGTACAGTTGTCTCTTGGGTCAATATTATCAGTTATTATTGGAGGAGATCCATCTAGGTTCTTAGATTTTGTATCATAGTTTCTCAATTTAGAGTAATTAGGTTAGTTTTGTATTTGGATTTGTAGGTGTAGGAAGGTTAGATAGGCTAGGGGAAGGAACAAATGGGATAGGCCTACTCGGGTGATGAAGAGATGTATAATAGGGCATAGGTGTCATGAATCCAGAATATGTGGGCCAAAAAGGAGGGTTGGTTGAGGGCATAATGGGCTCCCAATTCATTAATGGAGGGTTTATGCGTTAATTTCAGTTTGTGAGGCTATAGGGGGTAATGTGGTATTTGTTTTTAGGAGATGTTCAAGAGGTGTAGATGAAGATGGATTATAACTCATTGTATTCATAATTTATTCTCAAAACACAGTAATTTTCAATCAAAAGCGCAGGATTCCCATAGACGGCGCCACTTCATAACTGGTTCTTGAACACTTGAATCTTGTGAACAACAAAAAGCTAGGGTAACTTGTAGGATTTCTCCTACAGAGACTCCAATGCTTAAGTAAGATTAATATGTAGAGAATAATGGAATTTCTAGGGAAAAAAATAAGATGAAGTTGTTTACCTTATTAGAATAGGAAGTCCTCATCCAAATAGGAGTCCTTTATTCTTCCTAACTTGATTATTTTCTTCCAATAAAGGTTCCCGAATCCCATTTAGGCTTTAAAGTATTAGGCTTCCTAGTTTTGGGCCTAATTTCATGGTTTGGAGTATCAGTTCCTAATATTGTCTCCTTATTGTGCTTGAAAAACCAATACATATTATTACATTACACAAAACCCAAAATTGTATATTAATGTATAAATACACTCATATTTAATTTTTAGTTGAGACATTTAGACCCATTGTGTCCTTTTTATTTTTAAATGCCACATTCTTGTGGGATTCCTCTCTTAGAAAACTTAAATGATAAAGGATTTTCTTTATATGATGATTTAATTCCCTTTTTTATTGGTCTACCAGGCATTGGTTTCACAAGCGAAGGTTCAATTGCTTCATTTTCTACATATTTCATAAATAACTTACTCAATACATGCATTATTGGATGCTCATAGGTTGCAGTATATCTAGATTTATGATACCAAGTGGACATATGTGATATGGATTCTTCTTCAGGTAGTAAATGACATGTATAACATGGGCACATGGGATATTAGTTAGTTCACATGCCCTACAAGTGTATAATTGCTTGTCCATGAACATTATATGTTTATCATTACCTTCACTAATCTCAAATCTATCATCTCCATTAAAGACCACAAATATCCCCATAGAATTTTCTTTATTTTCTTCATATAATGTCATCCTACTTGGACTTCATTAATATATGCACTTCTCTGTATAGTTCTTCTTCTTAGCAATTCTTCTCATGGCTTAAAGTTTGATTTCTTCAAGCATTTGCACAATTGGTTTGAATCTTGCCTCTTTCACGCATAAGTTAAATCTCTCAGCAATGTTGCTATCAAACCATCCAAAAGTTGTATCTATTGCTGAAATAAGCCCTACAACAGTTATATAGGAGTCAAGTTAGTAAATCTTCAGCAGCTTTTCTGATTAATTCATGTATCTTTTGCAAATTGTCAAAAAATTGCTACATAAAAGTATTCCATGAACAGATTTAGGAAAGCTTCCTAAATTCACCCCCCCCCCCCCCCCCCCTCCCAAAATTTTTTGACCAATTTAAAAAAAAATGTATAGCAAACCTTTTATGCTTAGCATGGGGCAACACACTCTGAACAGCATTGATGAGATCCTGAGATTAAAAATAATAGAATTGTTGTTACTAATTATCCATTTAAATTTAAAATAAAATAGAATAAGGAAAATAATTATTGGCCTTTTACATATATAAAAGGGAAAAGTATGGAAAATCACCCAGTGGTTTCATGGTTTTGCACTTTTAAGTATGTCTTTCATTTTTTAACAATTTGGGTCATGTGTTTATCATCATTTGAAAATTTTCAGTATATAAGGCTAACACCATTAAATGAGTCCAACAAGGTGAAACACATATATAAACATAGGACCCAAATTGTCACAAAAGTGAAACATATACTTAAAATTATAAAATATTAAAACTGCAAGGTGTGTTTCCATACTTTCACCTTAATTGTTTTTAGTTATGTTGTACAATGTATCAGACTCATTTAACGACATTAGCCTCATATACTAGAAATTGTCAAAAGATGACAAACACAGGACCTAACTTGTCAAAAAATGAAACACATACTTAAAAGTGCAAAACCGTGAAACCACTAGGTGGTTTTCCGTCCTTTCCCCTATATAAGATAATAGTTAAAGTCTTGTCATCTTCGAAATTCAACTCCTTTACCAATCATTGCAAAAATCACTTCCAATTGTTAATGTTCTCTTTATCAACCATAACCCAAGCTATGGGATACATATGATCATCTGCATCTTTAACAATAATTAATAGTAATTGTCCTTTACACTCACCCTTTAGAAAGCAACCATCAAGACCTATTATAAGTCTACAACCAGCCAACCACCCTTATTAGAGATGCAAAATACATAAATATTCTTTTAAATACTCTTATCCCATTTTGCATCTTATCCTTTTAAAAATCAATATGAGTAGTTGTACCATGATTGCTTGATCTTAATGCAGCTGCATAAGCTTTAAGGTACCTAAACTATGTCTTATAGCTCTCATTCATCTTTTGTATTACAATTATTTTATCCCTTTTGCACTTTACTATAGTTACATTAACTCTGAGTTCACCCACCATAACACTCTTAATGTCTTTTAATTTTATTTGAAGATTTTCATACAATTTGGTCTTTAAATAATTGGCTGAAAATGAATTATTGTAACTAGGATTCTCAAAGGACTTATAGTAATTATGTTTTGGATTAAGTGTTTTAACTAACAAACTAGGATTATCACCATCTTTTGATATTAAAATCAAAAAAGGATAACTTGCATCAGTGACACATTTAGCTTTAATTTTAGTAGGCTCATTAGATTTTATTTTTAACTTTTTGCCTTTAGCCATTGCATACTTTGCAAAATCTTCTCTTGCATCTTTAGCTTTGCTAAAAGTTATGCCAAGCATAAAAATGGGTCTACCATCATTCACATCATACCCAACACTTTCCTTTCATTATACATTTTTAGAAGGTGCACTATTGCACTCTCACTTTCATTAGTACTATTTTCATTACTCCTAACCTCATCCTCACTACTAGACTCACTTTCAACCATATTATCATTATTTGTCCCATCTCTTTGGTTTTCTCCACTATCAACATTACTAGCATCTGCCTCATCTCTTTGATTATTAGCACTTACCTCACCTTCCTCACTAACCACATTAGTATCTTCTAAGCCTTCATTAATATAACTACACTGTGTAGGTATTATGTCATTGATGCCTACCTAATTTTCTCATATGCCTTTAATACCATTACCATCTACATATGGGAATTCAATTGCTAATGGATTGATAACAAGGACAATGATTTATACAGTACAACGAGCATAAATTTCAATCTCAGTTACCCAATTATTCATTCTAATTAAATGTAACACCTTCCTAATTCCAAAATCATATTCCACTAAAAATAAACCATCCTTCATTTTTTGATCTAGTTCAAAGAAAAATATAGTTGACATACTAAGGAACCTTAATTACTCTTTATACCTACCTAAAATGTCTATATATGATAAAAAAATCTACATCAAACTTTATAATTGCATCCACATACCTATTAATATATTGTAATACATCTCTATCATAATTCTATAGTCCCATAAAATAAGAGTTTATATCAACATTGTCAGCCATTTTGCAAAAGTAATAATATAAAAATATTATGTCAACAACATGCATGTGCCAAACAAAATAAAATTTAAATTGCACTAACACCAAATTGATAAACAAATATTTTTTACCCTACCAAAATATTCATATCAAGGGAAACACTAAAAAAATACACTAATAAAAATAACTTTAAAAACTTTATTTTGAAAATAGCAACTTGACAATACTATCACACATAAAAACAAAAAAGATATGAAAAAAGCTAAAGCATAGTAACTCTTATGTGGTCCAATAGAAGCAAAGAGCTACCCTACCCAAGCATTTACAAAATATTTAAAAAAATAGGTACCTTTTCCAAACAAACCTAAGCTTTCTTTAGTCACTATATTTTTTGGATTCTTGCTTACAATCTCAACATCCATCTATAAGAAAAAAAATAATAAGAAATTAGAGTTTTGTTTTTTAAGACTATAATATGACAATGTGTTTTCAATATCTTCTAAGATACTATGTTTTGATAATAATAAAGAGATGATTTATGGTTTTGCTTTTGTGGGCAATAAAATTTACCAACAAACAAACTATGGCGACTTTTTTTTTATTAATTAAATAGGTCCCATAAGAGCCACATAAGTATTATAAATCATGAAGCTATTAACATCAAGAAGTTGTATGTAAATGTACAGAATCTAGTGGTATAAGGGGCATAAACGAACCTTGAAAAATATTAAGTGCCAATGTGAGAATTAGACCAAACATTAAGGTCTTTTTTGGACCTTTTCCCTTTCAATTAAAGGCCAAAATCTTATAATTGGAATTTTTATTTTTATCCATGTCACATCATCATTTTACTGGTGTTAATGTAAATTGCCTCTAGTTGCTAACAAATTGAATCATATAGTAGCTATTTATTATGAAAAATACTAAATGTTTCTAATTGAAAATGAGTTAAAACACATGGTAAATATTTATACTTTTCCCAATAAAAAATATTTTGAATGTATTTACATTATATTATTTTTATATTGCAATAATTTAAATTTTAAAGTATCATCACTTGTTCTATATAACCTTTTTAACAAATGTAACAAAGTTTTAAGAGATATGTGAGAGGATGTTTCTCTCTCAAGTTAGAGTGCTCTATAAGCCACGGTATTAGTGGTCTTGCATTAGAGACCTTTGAAGTTCCCATAATACAACTAACACAACCGAGCTCTTTATTTCTCTAATCATTAACCAAAACCTAACTCTGCCCTGCTTTATCTTGTTGAACATAAATCAAGAACCCAAAACCAACCAGCCTCTAACAGGAACACAAAAAACTTCAATAATAGTTAGTAGCTCAAAAGTGTTGTCAACAGATGGGATCGATAGTCTAACTCTTAAAGCTCAATCCTTAACTCTTGATGAAGCCCCGAAGGAAGAAATGCATACAACCATACTTCATTTGGCTGGAAGAATTCTAAGTGATAGGAAATACTCTGTAAGAATTATCCATAGCATCCTATCATAGGTATGTGCATTTGCTAACTCTCTGCTAGTCCAAGATCTTGATATGACAAACACTTTCTTTTTCAAGTTTGAGTCTATGCATAACAAAATGAGGGTGTCAGATTGCACCCCTTGGTCCATACATAAAAGTCTCATTGTTATCAAAGAATGGGAGCAAACTAAGTCCATTGAAGAGATTGATTTCTCTATTGCAAATGTTTGGGTCCAAGTCTTGGGCTTACTCATAAATCAAGTCACCCTATGAATGCTCAGAATATAGCAGATACTATTTTTGAGGGCCTATTGAACTCTAAAGAATTAATGGTGAATGATGAAGATTGGGACCCTATAATAAGAATCAAGGTCAGATTGGATCTAACAAAGCCATTGCTTAAAGGATTCTATAATCGCTAGCCAGGAAAAGAAGTCCGGGTCCACTTCTGCTAAAATAGGCTACCGGTGTTCTGCTATTGGTGTGTATTCTTAGACATCAAACAAGCTACTATAAAATGGTGAAAACTCAAGAAGACCAAGACTATGTTGTGAGCTTTAACTAAGCTTATGGTCCGTGGTTTCATACCCTGCCGAAGAGGAAACTAGTGGTGAACTCCTTTGTGTAGTGGTCTAAAGCTCTCCACCCAACATACCATGTTTCTTTGCCAATGATAACAGATGTCCAATCTAAACAAGACATAAGCATTCATAAGGCTCAAGAAAAGTTTGCTAAAAAATGAGAAGTTGATGAAGCCCAACCGCTAAACTTGGAGCATACAACCTTCAAATTGGTAAGTCTACACCTTAGGCAAAGCAGCGGATCGTACCTTTGTCCAATGGCGTAAATTGCAATCATTTCATATGTCTCTAAGCCAACTAAAAAGGAAAAAGAAAAAAAAAACACAAGCAAAGAAAAGAAGGAAAAGGTTATAGATATGGGTCAGAGTCCAAGGGGAACAAACCTGCCTATCAATTTGGTACCATCATATTCAAAAAAGAACCCAGATGAAAAAGAAAGCTCTTGCAAGAAAAGGGCTATATAGGACTTAGTGTTGCCTACCCAAGCTCTAACAATCTAGGCTATTCTTGGTAATACCCAACCCAGCCCAAACTTAAAGAAAAATTAAAGCAAAAATTTTAAGCTCAAGTCTTTAGCTAAAGACCCAACTGTGGAAAAGAAAGTGTAGAGGGGAAGATCATTGAAGCTGACAATATCGAGAAGGGCCAGGATGTGGTCGTTTCAACAGTAGATCCAATTCATCTGGATTAAGTCTCAAAGATATTTTTTGGCTTTTTGCTTTTCATTAACTAAACAAAATCTTTCATTGTTGTATTAGTTGGTTAGTGGTTGTCAGTCTAGGTACTCTTACATAGGTTTATGTAAGTAAGAGTAGTGTTAATGACACCCATAGTACCCCATGGTTTTGTGGAGCTAGACTCCTCTTTGTCTCTGCCTTTTGAGGCTTTCCTTAATGCATTCCTTGCTTTAAAAAAAATCACTTATTCTATTCGTTGTCTTAATTTTTCAATAATTTTTTATACACATATGTTTCTCATATTTTATATGAGAATGGACTACTTTCTTGGTATTACCCTCATAACAAACTTCCTAGCACTATATTTATTCAACAATTCTACCATCCTATTGAAATTTAGTCACATTTAATTATAATAATATTTGCTTAAACCTATAAAAGGGACTATATTCTCTGTAAACAACACTAGTAGAAGCATAAAAATTTAGCAAAGTATAATTCCTTTTACATGAAATAAAATATATGAATATGACCAGATTTAAAAAGTGACATGTATGTACTAACCGTCAACCTACTAAGTAAGAGTGTTCATACTTCGGTTTTGTCGATTTAAAACAAATATAGTTAACCAAATAAATAAAGTCAAATTTAAAAGCTTAATTTTTTAACCAAACTAAATAACATTAAAAATAACCAAATTTAAGATATTTTAATTCAATTAGGATAATTGCTTTGGTCTATTTGACAAAATAAATAAAATTTAAACAAGTATAACATATATCTTTGAAAAAGCCTTAAACGGAGTGAATAGGAACTTTGGCTAATTTGTAAGAAGATTAAGAAATTTAAAAATAAATTGAGAAGGAAATCAATAAAGGATTGAAATAAAGTTCGATTTGACCCTTAAACTTTTCGTAAAAGTTCAATTTACCCCAAAATGACCTTTTTCGGCATTTCGGCCTAAAACTTACACTTAATGTCTCATTTTAACCCATTTTATGGAGTGTGTAACACATGTCCATCTAAAGGTGCATTCACAATTAAAAAATTGAATTATCATTATAATTAAATCTAAGTAACTGATTAGGACTGCAACTCTAATTCATCCCACGTTCACAAACTCTCTCATTAGCGGCTGTTCTTTTGAGCTTCTATAAGCTACAAAAATGGCGACTATGATGGAGAAAATCAAAGATATTGAAGATGACATGGCAAGGACTCAAAAGACTAAGGCTACTGCTTATCATCTTGGCTTGCTCAAGGCTAAACTTGCTAAGCTACGTCGAGAACTTCTTGAACCTTCAACAAAAGGAGGTGGTGGTACCCTCCTTATAAGTAACAAAGACCAACCGGGAAATTAATATTCTTAAACAAGCAATAAGCTTCAAAGAAGTTACAAAAAAATCAAAAGCACCATTCAATTAAGAACAATCATAAACGCTCCCAAAAAAAAAATCCTCGTGAAGCCCTGCTTATACACCAACATTACATATCACAATAGCAAAATGAAGATTAGATATAGTAAAAGCTGAGTTGTGGCCTATCTGCATCTTGCTACACAAAAGACATAATTTAAGGTAGAGATTTCGGTCTTTCAATCTTGAAGGGTTCAAAGTTTTAAGTTGAGAATTGTCTAAATCTACTGATGGAGTTGCATTAAAAAAAAATTCATATATGGATTTCTCATGAGTACAAAACTAGGATGAGTATCATCTACCTCAGCTATGTGGCAAAAACTACCTGGCCATAACAGCTATGCCTCATCATCCTCCACAAAAATTGGCATATTGAGATAGCCCTGATCAAATCTAGCAATATTCCTAACCTCTTTTGGCCTTACAAAGTTTTGATGCCTTGAAGAGTGTGCTTTGATTCCAAAATTCGTGAATCATGTTCCGTGTACAGACAAGGGTGGGATTAATTTCACTACAATAGTTGCCAACACTCACCTTGATCTTCATAGTGTGAAGGCAATATGTAATGAGTATAGAATCTATAATGCCAACATTATATTAAGGTATGATGCAACTGCTGATGACTTTATAGGTGTCATTGAGGGTAGTAGGATATACATGACTTGCATTTACGTAGTAAACAAGAATGATCAGATTACTCTTAAAGAGCTGGAGATTTTAGACAAACTTCCTCACTACTGCCCAGTCTGGTGATTTCTTTTTACTAGAATTGCCAGGAATCTCACGGGCACCAGCAGTGACAATATAAAGATCATATCCAACAGTGACAAAGTAATCAGTGGAAGCGAGGATTTTTGTATGAGGAAGCTTGAAATGTTAAAATTTTGTACACCAGTAGCAGCAAGCAGGAGACATGCAGAGAAGAATTTTCCTCCTCCAATTTCAGTACCACCATTGCCACTCTCTGTTTCAAAAGCTTTTTTTCAGTCAAAGTCTACCACTTTCTTCTTCTTCTTTTCCACTCAAAACCTTTTATACCAATTACACAAAACAATCAAATGCTCAACCCAAACAAAAATAATCAAAGTTTCAATTGTTATCCAAAAATTATTTTCATAAGAAGCCTAAAATGTTACCTTAAAAATGCGCCAACTGCATGTTTTGGACAGTGTTTCATTAATTGAACCTTCTCTGTTACTTCTAAACCCCATCACCCTTGAACTTCCTCTCTATTGTTTACTCACAGTTGCTAACTTCAACCATGACTCCACTACACCATAAAAGAAGACATTATGATTCTTGGTTTGGTTAAAGAGAGTAAGAGAGTTGTTAAGGTAACCTAGAGAGAAGTAAGAGCACTGGAGCTTGAAATTGAGAATTGGGTGACAATAGAGATTGTGGCGGTAAAGAAAGGCATGAATTTGATGAATTTGGTCTATGGATTTTGATTTATCAATTGACTGCAAGCTTTTCTAGCGATGGGTGGTATACAATGGTGGAGGAGCGGCTCGTCGCGTTTGGTTGGGGCAGTAGCAGGGGTGGGGGAGTTTGGAAGAAGGTAGCAGTAACTGATCTTTTAATCTTTTGATCAAAATATAATAACTAACTATTAATTTCTATCTTTTAATCATTTTTAATTTCTTGTTATATTTAATAAGGAGGTGTTTTACACGCGCCATAAATTGTTAAAAAAAATGGGTTAAAATAAGATATTAAGTGTAAGTTTTGGGCTGAAATGCCCAAAAATGTCATTTTGGGATAAATTGAACTTTCACAAAAAATTTAAGGGTCAAATCAAACTTTATTCCTAAAGGATTTAAAGAGTAGAAGTGATGGAGAAGAAAAGATGAACATAATTATTTATAGAGGTTTGGATTACAACCAATCCTAATCTTCTACCTAACTTATTCCCAAGTTAGGATTTTGAACCTCCAATCTATTAATCTAGATTGTTACAAGGTGTTTTCAATGGCTCATACTAAACCTTACAATTCAAACAATAGTTTTGTTAAAGGCTCACTCTTAAACATATCACCCAAGTGTTTTAGCAAGGCTAACACTTAAACTTTAATGATCAATATCCTTACTACCCTATTCTTAACACCTAGAAACAGTACATGAAAGAATCCTATCACTAACTCACCCAACTCTCATAAGAGTTTGTTTACAAAGAGGATTTTGAGAGCAATAAGAACTTTAAGAAATAATTGCATAATTCAATTCACTTAACAAACTTCCTAACCTTTTAAATGTGTTCTTCAAGAGATATTTATAACCATAAATAGAAAATTAGTTTTTGAAGACATGAAATTCATGCTCCAACCTTCTCTATCTTTATTAAATGCTTCATTCACTTTTTACAGGAACTAGACTGCTCACGATCATGAGGATAAAAATATAGTTGTTGTGTACTAAAATTAGCCATTGGAGATTACTTCAATAGGATCATGAGCTTCCTCACTATCATGACCATGCTCGTGAGGAAGCCTATCTCAAAATGATAAGTAGCTTCCTTGATGCTCATAATCTCCAGATGCTTGCTCAGGGTCATGATATAGCTCATGAGGAGTTATGTGACTTAATGAAATTTATCCCTTCAATCCCATGATCATAAGAACCTTGGCCATGATCATGAGGAGGCCTATCTTCAATTGGACTTAAAGCTTTTTCAAAGCTTGCTCATGAGAGCTTACTCACGATTGTAACAATAATTGTGAAGATGACTATCTTCTTTAATCAACTTGAGTTTCTTGAATTCTTTTGATCTCTTAAAGCTTGTGGCCATGCTCACGATTGTGATGTCACTTGTGAACATCCTTAATTTGAGTCTTTTGGCTACAATTTCATATCTCTAATGCCATTCATTGAGCCTTATTGTGATCCTACCTTATAAACACACTTGAATACACATATTAGTACTTCAAAATTGTTTGTTATAGTCAAAACTAATGTTAATTAGAAATTGATCATGCAAATGGTCAAAAATCTTGTAATTGCTATTAAAATAGTAAAACAATTATGTAGTATATTTGTAATTTTGTATCATAATATTAATAAAAATGTAATGGCAATTGCTTTTGAGATGTCGCTAAAAATTAAAATTACAACATAAATATTTTAGAAATATCAAAATTTTTATACTTTTTAAATTATTTAAAGTACAATTTACTAATTAGTGAAATGATTTCTTATTTAATTATAATTTTTGCAAAGTATTAATTTTTTTTAAAATAGCTCATTTCATATTAGATAATAGTTCAACCATATAAATTTTTCATTGTTATGAAAATTATTATATTATTGGTTTGAATCAGTTTTATTAGTTTTTTTGACGTAAACCAAAACAAAATTAAAAATCTAGATTTTAAAAAATCAATTGTAACTGCATTTTAAACTATAATATATTTTATTTGGATTGAATTAAATTAATTCAATCAGTTTGAATATTTTTATACAACTCTAATAATAAGTCCCCACCGTAATATGTAAATAATAGTTAAGTTTCACATCAGTATTAGCAGAAAATAAAACAAATAAGGGTAATATTGTTAATTGATAAGTTAAACATTATAGTTGAATTTCATAATATATGATTAACGTAATTAAAAATAAAAAATAAGAAAAATAAGTGGATAAGAGAATATAAAAATAGTTAGAAATGCAAAATTAAAAAAAATAGCAACAGCAATAAAGTTTCATGTGCCCAGAAATAATTGGAAAGTATAAGAGATAAATAACTGAAAAAAAATAATAAAAATTAAATTAACCATGAAATTAATAACTGTGGATACAGTATTGGAAAATATAAAAGCATCCAAAATAAAAAAAAAATGCATGTATTAAATTAGCATTTTTGAAGCAGAATTTTTACAAGAATAAATCACAAATATATTTGTACAAAAAGTCAACTCAATTCAACTTTCGAACACAATTTAATAATAACAATACTTAAAAAGAAAAACTCCATTACTCACATCACACGCCAGTAAAAATAAAAAATTAAATGTAAATAAAAAGTGAATAAAAAAATATTTTATAACTAATAAAAGTAATTAAACAATTAATAATTAGTGCACCTAAAAAATATATCAATTAGTAGAACCAAATATAGACATTATATACACTTATCAATCAAATTAACTTTATATATATATATATATATATATATAGTTCAAAAATTAAAAATCAAAAATCAAAAAATTAACATATGAAATAAACTAGAAAAATCAGCTTATCATGAAAATATTTTTCTTTAGATAAAATTATTATTTAGAAATAAATATTTTATTTTAAATTAACTGTTATCTTTTAAATTTTCAATAAGAAAATACTTTTTATTAAATTTTTATTATCTTCTAATTTTTATGAAAATTTTCATTAATTTTTATTGATTCTTATTATTTTAAAAGAAAATATTATTACTTTGTATATTTAAATTGTCAAAAGAATTAAAGAAAAACTATTTCAAAAAAAATTATTTAAAAAATAAAAAATAAAATTTTAATTCTTACTAATTTGAGCTATAGTTTTGAAAATTTTAATTTTAAATTTTTAAATTTTATAATTTACTCTTATATTTTTTTTATCAAGTAACTCATTACTACACCTTTTTAATCTAACTTATATGAGAATTTTATTTGTAAAATTTGAGAATAAATTTGCTTTTAATAAAATTTACCACATTATAAATTCATCAATTATAACTTTGAATATTGATATTGATTTTTAAGTTTTTTTATTTAAAAATACCAAACAAATTTTAAAAATAAATATATTATATATTTTGGAATTTTTTTTTTTTTTGATGAATATATTTTTGAATATTTGTTTATTAATTTATAATAAAAAATAAATTATTAAAATCTGTGTAACATAATATTTTGTGAGAAAGTCTTATATAAATTAGCCAAAAATTTTAACTTTCTACGGTATATTTACTTTATAATTTTCGGTCGGTCATATACTACAATATTTTATCTTATAAAAATATTTATGTGTAAGTGAAGCAAGATTGATTATATATTAATACATCTTACAATTGAATAACAAATTAGTGGCTATTTTATATTGTAATCTAACGTTCCATATTATTTAAAATAATATAACCCTTCAAAAAAGTGAAAATTTTTGCACTTTACCTGTTTATAGACGCATTCCAAATTTAACTTCTTAGTTAGTAATTTAAATGATATAATTATCTTTACTTTTAAATGACTCTTTTATCAGTTAATACAATTTTTTTTTTTTTTTTTTTTGAGAGTAGAGAAATTTGTATTAACTTGAAGAAAAGGCATATTCAGCCATTATATCGGTTTGAGCACATGAAGGAACTTGAGCATGACATAAGAAGTTTTCTTTGGACAGCAACGTCCATTTAGCCAAACTATGAGCCATAACATTACAAGCTCGAGGAGTATGAGTGAAGGAGACCGATTGCATCTTCTTAGCCAAAACTAGGATATCATCACGAACCAGACCATGAATAGACATGTCAATACCAGTCATTTGTAGCCGAGATATAGTAAGGAGGGAATTAGACTCACAGATCATCTTATTTAAACCAAATTCAACCGCAAGAGAAAGGCCACATAAAATGCCATGAGCTTCGGCCTCCTCCACATCTGAAATTAAACCAGCTGAGAAAATAACATGTCCAGTATAGTCTCGGGCAACATCTCCAATTCCAACAGTTTTATTCAGTCTATCCGTAGCAACATCTGAATTGATTTTAACAAACCCCATATGTGGAGCCTGCCATTTAGGAACATCAGACCTGCAGATCATTCAGTCCTTAACAGCACGATGGTGGTCTTGAAATTCAAGAAATTTTTTTTTTCCGCCTGAACAGACAACTGAGCCACAGAAACACCAACTTCACCAATTCTGACTCAATGTCTATTATACCAGATGCACCACTATAAATACACCAGAAGATCAACATCCGCTACAGAACACAACTTTCTAGCCTGCTAAAAAAACTCAAACATTATTGACACCTGAAGCTGATTAACATTAACCTTAAGGTTTGAAGAAACCCAAACCTCTAGGACCCAGGGACATGTTTTAAACAAATGAATATTCAACTCCACATCCTGACCACAAAGATAACATGCTGAATTCACTTGAACCCCTCTTTTTACTAAATTGGCACAGACTAGAAGCGAATCATAAAGGCACCTCCATAGAAATAACTTAACTTTAGGCATGACATTCAAATGCCAGATTGATTTCCAAGAAGCACTGGCATTTGAAATTGATGAGGATGGAGGCATATGGTTCTGAGCTAATTGACGGGTGACATAAAAGATAATAACCACTCTTGTCTGAATAAACACCATTTCGAGTCTTCATCCAAAAAAACACATCAGGCGGAAGACGGCAGCTCAAAGGAATCTGAAGAATAGCTTTAGCTTTGAATGGTAAAAAAATTCAGCGAACCATACAGACATCCCAACGCTTCGTATCTGGATCAATAAGTTCGCAAACCCGAGCATTCTGAGATAATTCACACTGCACCAAGGGACACATCCCATTGACACTAGGAATCCATTTTACATGCCAAACACTAATAGATTGTCCTATGCCTACTCTCCAACATGACCCATTAACAAGGATTTCCCTAGCTTCAAGAATACTATGCCACACATAACTTGGCTTGAAACTAGGTTTGGCATCTAAAAAAGATCTGTGAGGATAATATTTTGCTTTTAATAACTGGGCATAAAGCGAGTCCGAATTAGACACCAATCTCCACCCTTATTTAGCTAGGAAAGATTTGTTGAAATCTGCAATATGCCGAAAACCCAACCCTCCTCCAGCTTTCGGTTTGGCCATTTTCTCCCAATTTAACCAATGAATCTTTTTAGCATCAGTCATATCTCCCACCAAAATTGGCTTATCATTTATTGCAAATCCTGACAAAAAGTCTTAGGAAGTAAAAAACATCTCATTATATACTGAGGAATGGTTTGAGCAATAGATTTAATGAGCACCTCTTTTCCCGCTTGGCTCAACACCTTCTCCTTCCAACCCTTCAATTTCTTCCATAAACGTTCCTTCAGAAAACCAAATGAGTAGGCAAACCGAGGTACTTAGCATGTTGATCCACCTCTTTAATCCCAAGCAAATCACACAGATAAGATCTCTTACTAGAATCCACCTTCTGACTAAATGAAACCTCTATCTTATCAAAAGTGATACATTAGCCTGACTCACTCTCATAGTTAGATAAAATCTGTTTGAGTGCATCATATTCAGAAGACGTGGCTCTTGCAAAGATAACACTGTCATCAATAAAAAAAATAAGTGAGAGATAGTAGGGCTTTCTCTACATACCCTCACTGGATGAATGGTTCCCATACTAGTAGCCTGTCTCAATAACGAAGATAAGCCTTTCGCACACATTAAAAATAAATAAGGAGAGATAGGATCTCCTTGTCTAAGCCCCCTACTAGGCTTCAGAAAACCTCTACTCTGACTATTAACTAGAAAAGAAAAAGTAACTGAATTTAAACAAGCCAAAATTAACTTCACAAAGTGAGTAGGAAAAGCCATGTACAACATAACCTGTTCCAGATATCTCCACTCAATCCGGTCATACCCTTTACTCATGTCAAATTTCACTGCCATAACCCCTTTTATGCTCTTAATACTGTGCTTCATGAAGTGAAAAATCTCAAATGTCATAATAGCATTATCAGTTATTAAATGCCCAGGAACAAAGCGTTTTGAGATTCACTAATAATATCAGGCAATACAAGTTTCAAGCGATTAGCCAAAGTCTTCGAGATAAGCTTATAGAGCACATTACATTAGCTAATGGGTCGAAGGTCTCTAACTGAGTTTGGGGTCTTAACTTTATGAATAAGAGTAACCATAGTATGATTAATCCGTGGTGGCATCACACCAAAATATAAAAAATTAAGCACAACAGAAGTAACATTATGGCTAATAACATCCCAACATTTGTGATAAAATAGTGCAGGTAAACCATCTGGACTCAGGGCTTTACCTGGAGGCATTTACTTAAGAGCCATATGGACCTCATCAACAGTAAATGGACTGGACAAAAAGGTTAATTTGATCAATCTTCAATCTAGAGTCAATGGCCCCCAGTGAGTGATGGAAAGTTTGCGGGTTGGTATTAGAAAACAAATCAGAGTAATAATCTAGCACAAGCTTCTCAATTACTGGATCACCTTCCATCCATTCACCCGCAGCATTTTTCAATTTTGAAATATGATTACAACGCCTTCTTTCATATGCCTTTCTATGAAAAAATGTTGTATTTTGATCTCCCATCTGAAGCTAATCCACTCTAGCCCTTTGTTCTAGTACTCCTCATCTGCTACCTTTAATTGTTTAGTCTGTGTTTACAAAATGCCAATTCTGGCATCTGTTGAAGGATCATGAGGCCCATTTTAAGAGCTGCAATCTAAGCCATATTATCATCAATTCTTTTTCCCACTTGCCCAAAAGAGACTTGACTCCACTTTTGAAGAGCCTTAGAATACCAAACCATTTTATCAACAATCAAACCATCTCCATGATCATCGCCACCATTTTCCTATGAATTTTGAATAATATCTCTGCACTCTGGATGTTGAAACCACATAGCTTCAAAAGTAAATCTCCTTCACCGATGACTCCTACCCCATTCTATTCCATCCGAATAAAAAAGAATAGGAGTATGATCATACGAGACTATCGGTAAGTGATGAATGATGCTATTAGGAAATAAAGGCATCATCGGATCATTACAAACAAACCTATCTAGCCTCTCTTTAATAAAGTCATTCCCCTGCCGGTGATTAGTCCATGTAAAAGGGCTTCCTTTATAACCCAAATCATACAAATTTAAGAGTTAAAGAACAAGCCGAAAATCCTCCATGCAACCAGAATTATGGGGACGACCACCACATTTTTCATGCGAGAATAGAATCTCATTGTAGTCTCCAAAACATAGAAGGGGATGTGAAATAGTTTGTAAAAGTTGCTTCATCAAATCCCATGTTTTATATTTTGAACCAGAATCTACCCATCCATAAATACCACATCCTGACCAACTCACTAAATTATTCAAATAAAAAACATCAAACAAAATACTATGAGATGAAAAAGACTGAATTAAAAGACAAATATCTTTTCTCCAGCATAATAACAAACCACCAACTCTACCCAAATAATCTACTGGGAAAAGATTATAATCTAATAGACTCCTTTTTATTCGATCAATAATTACATGACATAATTTTGTCTCCATCAAAAAAACTATGTCAAGGGAATTTTTAAAGATAATATACTTAAGCGCCCTTAATGTCCAAAGATTCCCCAGGCCTTGAACGTTCCAACTCAAAAGCTTCATGGGGCCGGGCGGGACTGTGACGCAGCCACTACCTCACAACTCTCTGAACCAGCTGCATGAATTTTAACTTTATTCTTTTTTGTAACCCTATCAATACTCCCTATCATGTCTTCATCCCCATCTCCCTTACGTTTTGAAGCTGTAGGTAAAAGAGGTAGGGCTGCTGTGGAATCAAACTGTCCCAGAGGTTGCTCCGAAACTCTTGATGTCCGACCCATCTTCTTAAATTTGCATAGAGAGACAACCGTTACCTTTGTATTTTGGGGCCATAAATTGTCTATGGCCTCCTGTGATAAAACTGCACATGTACTCCCATGACTCTCTTCAACCTGATTACGGGTCTGCTCAGTTTGTAACCCCTGAACCACAGACTTAGGAGGACTGATAACAAGATTGATAGCTGGTAAAACTAGTTGGCTAATATTAGAAACAGCAGCAGTATTAAGGGTATCTCTTTGAACTGGTTCCCTAAAAATCCCCACATCTGGAATTTTTTAGTAGAAGGCACAACAAAAGCTTGTTCTGTAAACTGAATAGTCCTACGTACCGAAGGAGTTTTATTTGTATGCTGTTGTTTCTTACATAGGTATGAAGTGCATCTAAGGACCCCATTGGTTTTAAAATAGCGAACTTTGCCTAGCGAAGCCTTAGAAAAGGACAAAAATGCCATGTAGCATCAGAACTATTTTCAGTTGTTTCATCACAATCTCCCTCTGTATGGTCAGGCAATCCACAAACATAGTAGAAGTTTGAAAGTTTCTCGTATTTGAAGGAAACCCAAACCCTCTGACTTGTATCATCCAACACCATTGATCCATGTTTGAGAGGAGAACTACCATTGACAATAACACGTACTCTGACAAATCATCCATACAAACCATCCCCACTTCTATCAAATTCCAGCACTTGACCAATCTTTGAAACCACATGGCCAATAGAAGTTTTATCCCTCCTACGCAAAGACATATTGTAAACCTTAACCCAGAACGACACTGAGTCCACCTTGATGTTTGTTAGATAAACACCACTGGTTATTTCTTGTAGAATGATGAGAGATTTATCAAAGTGCCACGGTCCCTCATTTAATACCTTCCGCTTATCGTTGAATGAGGAAAATTGAATTCGAAACAAATTAAATTCTAGTGTAAAAATCTGAAACTCATTAGTTAGTCGCCAAGCAATTGAAAATGATGATTTAACAACATTAATCAATAATGGATGCTTTGATAGAATCCGGCCAACCAGTGATAACCCCGTATCTCATCCCTCTCATCATCTACCACGTCCCGAAGATCCACCACTTCAGCCTCTTCATCAGTGATTTTTAGATCCCCACGCAAATCAGATAGATCTTCACCATGAAAATAATTGAAAGAGGCCCTAGAGGGGGTGAATAAGGCAAATTGAAAATTAAAACAAAATTAAAGCTTAATCAAGAATTAAAGAAGAGATTACATGAAAGAGCAAGAGAAGATCTAAACAACACAAGATTTAAAGAGTTCAATTCACAAATGAATCTACATCTCCACCCAACTTATTCCCAAGTTAGAATTTTTTAACACCCACATCAATCTTATTTATCTAGATTGAGTTTACAAGAATTTTGTGGCTCAACTCTAACCTTTACAACTCAATGAGCTTTTAAAGGCTAAGCTCTAACCAATAATCAATCACAAGTGTTTTGAGGTTTGCACTTGAACCTAAACCACTAGCATTAACTCCTCACTTCCCCTTTTCAACCCAAGAAAGAATATGAATAAGAGAGCTAACCTAGCACACAACTAACACTCAAATACTCAAATACAATTGAGAATTTTAAGAATTGAGAGAATTGTTCGAAGAGATTAATTGCCCAACAAACTTGTGTAACATCTCAAATGAAGTTCCAAGGCTTCAATATATAGTTAGAGAGTGAAAAATGGCTGTTGGAAGCCATTAAATTCGTTCCCAACCTCTTTCTTCTTCATTAAATGCATTTTCAGCTTTTGTATGAATTCAGGGACCATGAGCATCGGCTCATGATCATAAGGTTGAAAAATATAGTCATTGCTTGCAAAAAGTGACCGTTTGTGATGCTCATGGTCTGACCATGGTAGTGAGGGTAGATCATGAGCGTGGCAGACTCATTTCTTTCAATTCGGGCATGAGTTACGACTGGATCGTGAGGATAGTTCTCAGGATCATGAGCGTAGGTTGTCCTCACTTAAACTTGTTCGTTTTGCCTCCGAACGCACTTCTTTGTATTTGGTTCTTTTCCTATGCTTTGTAGGACATGTGTAGGGGTCTTTGAAGGCTTGAAATGTGTTTCAAATGTCCTCAATTATGTTCCAAAGCTTAGTCAATTTACTTTGCTTTTATTGAATGTAATTGAGTACCTATGCTTATAATCACACTTAAACAAAGAGCATTAGAGGTTCAAAAATGTTTGTTAAAGTCAAAATGAGGATGAATTATCATTTGATCATGCAAATGTTCAACAATCTCCCAAATTTTAACTTTGACAAACAATTTTGAATGATAAAGAAATCATAAGTGCAAGTGTGTGCAACCTTGCTTAAAGTGCTCCCCCTCAACATGTACTAAGGGGTTTCAAGCTTTTTAATAATCTCCCCCTCAATATATGCATGGGTGGATAAAAGAATTTT
>CATIWM010401801.1:0-11221 GCA_949671775.1 Mallotus repandus
GTTTATGCATGCGGACTCTAGAGCGTAACCTCATATTGCAACGACGAGCATCCCGTACATAACTCATATCAATGAACTGAGATCCACTACTATGAGAATCACCACCATCATCATCGTCGTGATCATCAAGGTCATCGTCGTGATCGTCAGGGTCAGCATCAACAGTAGTGTCACGTTAATTACTAATACATTAATTACTAATAATAATTTTTTATTTAATTATTTTCACATATTATCTACTCTTGTTATTATTCATACAAATTCATAATAACTTTTATATAATTCTATTATTTAAATCTATGTAATTATTATTATTAATATTTTAAATTACCTCAATTATTCAATAAAATAACCACAACTATTTACTATTATTATTATTATTATTAATTATTAGATAATGATTAGTGACTAAATATTATTAAAATCAATATAATCATTACTCAATAATTAGTTACTAATTATAATATTAAAAAAATAAAATAATCATTAACCAATTATATTTAAAATAGTCAAATTAGTGTCAAAGTAAAGGAGAGAGAAAAGTGGTCTGCGTATGAGACCCATTATGCTACTGCCATTATACTATTGCCACTAGCATAATGGGTCTTCTCTCTCCCTTGTTGTGCCACCTCACCCAAAAAACACCACAAATTGGAAATTTTTTTCACATTTCACCATAAAAATGACAATAACTTTTAAAACTACCATAAATTAGGAAATAATTTTTTTTTACCATAAAATGGTAAATTGCCCTCGGATCATCCCGAGTTGATGACGAAAGTTTTTGAACTTGTTGGCACTCAGTCCTTTGGTAAGCAAATCTCCAATTTGTTCATCTGTCTTAACATATTTCATTTCAGCTTCTTCTTGAAGGACCACCTCTCTAATAAAGTGGTAGTGTACTTCCACATGCTTAGTTCTTGCATGGAAGACCGAATTCTTTGCCAAACGAATTGTCGGCTGATTGTCACAGTACAACGAAACTGTATAATCTACTAATTGATGTAGATTATTCATTAACTATATCAACCATGTACTCTCTTGAGCTGCCATTGCCGCTGCTTGATACTCAGCTTCAGTGGTTGATAATGATACTGTAGGCTGTCTCTTACTACACTAAGAAATTATTTCGGAACTAAGCTTAAGCACGTACCAAGTTGTTGACCTCTTAGTGTCATGATCTCCTGCATAGTCAGCATCACAGTAACCAACTAACCTGCAGTCTTCACCTCTCTTGTACAAAAGACTATAGTTAATTGTACTCTTCATATATCTTAGTATTCGTCAAACTGCTACCAAATGAGGCTTCTTTGGATTTTGCATGTACCAACTCATCACACCATCTGCATAAGAAATGTTAGGTCGAGACAATGTTAAGTAGATTAGACTACCCACCAATTGTTGATACATTGTTACATCTTCCAAATCTTTTCCTTTATATGCACACTTTTTAGCATTTGGTTCCATTGGCGTTGAAATTGGCTTGCATTCAAGCATTCCGAACCTTTTCAACAAATCTTTGAAATATTTTTATTGACAAAGAAACATTCCTTCTTGTGTCCGATCAACCTTTAAACCAAAGAAGTGCTTGAGTTGTCCAAGTTCCTTCATTTGGAAACGAATAAATTCCCCTTCGTCTGAAAGATTTCTGCCTCATCATCACTAGTTATGATTAAATCATCCACCTACACTAGCACGATAGCTAGCGTTCCTTTATTGGCCTTGACAAACAAGCTGGAATTTGCAGGTGTTACTGAATAACCATTTTGTGTTAGAAATTTAGCAATCTTACCATACCACGCCCTAGGTGCTTGTTTTAATATGTAGAGTGCTTTCCGTAGCTTACATACATATTCAGGATGATCTTGGCTCTGAAAACCCATTGGTTGGATCATGTAGATCTCCCAATCCAGCTCTCCATGAAGAAAACTATTTCTCTCCATGAAGAAAAGTATTCTTCACATCCATCTGCTATAAGTTCCAGTCTTTGTTGGCTGCAAGTACAAGTAGGACTAATACAATTGTAAGTTTCGCCACTAGACTAAACGTTTCATCATAGTCTAGGCCGTACTGTTGAATGAAACCAAGAGCTACCAATCGTGCCATATTCCTCTTGATTGACACATCTAGATGATGTTTTATCTTGTAAACCCACTTGCAAGATATGGGTTTTACATCTCTTAGCTTTGGCACGAGATCCCAAGTCTGATTTTGCTGAAGTGCATCGATCTCTTCTTTTATAGTTATCATCCATTTAGAACTCTGTGATGCTTCTTCGAACGTCTCAGACTCTTTTGCTTCTTCAACTATGGCTACATTGGCATATTTGGGATTTGGCCTTCGTGTTCTTATTGACCTTCGGAGTTGAGATTGTGGAGTTAATTCTTCACTTTCACTAGGCCTACCTTCTTCATTTGGTTGTTGATACATACCAGTTTGCCAAGGATTCAAAGTCACTCTTTGTTCAACATCATCACTATTTGAATCTCCTGATTCATCTAAACTTGGTTGGATTTGAACAGTATGCTCCTCCATCTTTTGCTGTATCTTGTTTTCAAATTCTATGGAGTCTGGCAACACCACTTTCTCTGAAGATCACCAAGAAGATGATTCATCGAACACCATATCTCATGAAGTGTAGCATCTTCCACTTGTTGGATCACAACATTTCCACCCCTTTCTCTAGCTGTCGTATCCCACAAAGATACATCTAACAACTTTCTTATCAAACTTGCTTCGTAAATGATCAGGAACAAATACATAACATACACAGCTAAATACTCGAAAGTAGCTAACTGTCGGTTTCATGTTCCATAGCTTTTCAAAAGGTGAAACAAATTCTATCCTTGGTTGAGGAAGTTTGTTGATCACAAAGGTTACAGTCCTCATTGCTTCAACCTAAAAATCTTCCCGATACATTCTTTGCATGTAGCATACTTCGAAAAACTTCTGTAAGATGTCGGTTCTTTCTCTCAGCTACACCATTTTGTTATGGCGTGTTGGCACAAGTGTCTGATGACGTATTTTGCATTCTTTTAGGTATTGAGAGAACTCACTTGAGCTATATTCTCTCCCGTTGTCTATGCGTAAACAACGAATCTTCTTGCCCACTTCTCCTTCAGATAACTCTTTGAACTCTTTAAACTTTGAGAATGTGTCAGATTTTTCTTTCATAAAGAAAATGCACACATACCTTGAGAAGTCATCAATGAATGTCACCATGTACAGCATACCACCAATTGATGGTTGGTTAACTGGTCCAAACACATCAGAGTGTACTAACTTTAATGGTTCTTTTGCTTTAAACTTTGATTCCTCATATGGTAATTATTGTGCTTTACCATACTGGCATCCCACACATACTATGTTTGTTCGCACGTCAAGTTGAGGAAGCCCTTTGAGCATCGACTTCTTCATCATCACACTTAACTTAGAATAGCTAACGTGACCTAATCGCATGTGCCATAGATCTGATGTCTCAATTTTCCTTGTCCTGTCTACATATGCAGATTCTGTTGACATTACATAGACTGACTCCAATCGCCGCCACTCCATTATTACTGTTTTTGAGATTTTGAGGTCATGATACACCTTTACATCTTGGGGACTGAGTAAGACATAGTTTCTTGATGTTGTCAATTAAGCCACAGATAGCAAAATTTTCTTCATTCCTAGGACATGGTAAACATCTTAAAGAAGCACCTGGTTAGAATTATATCGAGGCGTAACTATTGTCCTGCCGATATAAGCTATCGGTAACCTTGAGTTGTCAGTTGTCACCACCACACGACCTCCCTCATACTCAAACAGGTTTTGTAACTTCTTTTTATCGCCTGTCATATGATTTGAGTAGCCCGAATCTACGATCCAGTCATTCTCGTAGTCAATCTGTTTTGGTGTTGTTACCGTGAAAGCTAATTCTTCTTCCTCCATAGCAAATAATGCTTCGGCATCCTAACCATCTTCGCTATTCTCTTGAGAACTAGAAGTAGCAGTATTACTTTCAATAGGATTTTTCTTGGTCCAACAATCTTTCCCCATGTGGCCCTTCTTTTCGCAATTGTAACACTCACCATCAAACTTTCTACTGTTACTTTGATTCTTCAAAACTCCCCCTGGACGAGAGCTTCCCTTTCTTTGATAAAATTTGACCTTGTCATTATCCTTTTTAGATCCACTACTCGTGTACCACTTAAAAATGCCTCTAGTTTTGCTGGTGTAGAGCGCTTCCTCCTTACCCTTCAGCGAGACTCCTCCTATTTGCTTAGCCATGGCTTCCTGACCTGTAAGCAAATTTTCAAACTCAACAAGCGATGGTTATGTCGGCCATCCTTATACAACGACAACGAACCCTTGATATTCCGGTCTCAAACCATGGATAATTATTCTCTTTATCCTGGTTTCCCCAATAGCAACAGTTGAATATAATTCTGAAATTTCATGGCATTTCGCCTTCACTTTGTGAAAATATTGGGCAATCGTTACGTGGCGTTGCGCCATTGATAACAGCTCATTCTCGAGAAGTTGTAATCTTGTATCATTCTTCTTTGAAAAAAGTGTAACAAAAGTGTCCCATGCTTCCTTTGGTGTTTTGGCATCCCGAATGAGCTCCAACATTTCTTCTTTAATTATGGTCTTTAAAGCAAACATCGCTTTGCCTGCTTTAATCTTTCACTTTCGCAAGATGCCATTGGCATCTTCTGCCACCGGTTGTTTAACTTCACCACCACCGACAATCTCTCAAAGGTCTTGACCTTGTAGGTAAGACTCCATACATGTTGCCCATGTGTTGTAGTTTTTGTTGTTGAGCTTTTTAATTCCTCCCACTACTTTAAGGTCACCAATCGTGTTGGCAGTGCCTCAGTAATACCAAACAAATTTTGTTAAAAAATTTGCAGAGTCACAGACTACTCACGACACACAGACGGTCACTCACTCACAATTTCTAGAAAACCTTTCTGATGTGGAAGATTAGTCAAAACTGCAACCATAAAGCATACTCAGAATTTCTAGAAATCCTACAACTTGAGTGGTCCCAAATGGTCTAGTTCTGATACCAAATGTTGAGAAAAATTTAGAATATATAATTCTAAATTTTATATTTCGAAGAAGAAATTCACTCAAAATTGGAGACAACAAAATAATTTATTAAAAAAAATTACAAAAAGAGCTCTCAACTCTCACAAACACTCAATACTCACAAGACTACACTTTACATAAAATTTTTAGTCTTATTTTCTTTTTCACTCACTTGATGATTTACAAAACTTGAATGTTTGGGTATTTATAGCAAGCTATAAGAAATACATACCACACACACTTATTTAAAATACTGAATTCCTTACCACACAAATAATAAAAAATTAATTAATTGTATCCATATAAGGTGTTTATTTTCCTACCACACAAATAAAAGTTAGCCAGGCTAATTAATTTATATCGACTTACTAAAAAAAATAATTTGCTTTCATGTAGGCTTCATCAACATTATTAAGATCCTAATATGTATCAATGGAATCGATATAGAAGTCACGGGAAGGCACCTGGTTTGCGAACCCAACCCCAACTCCAAGAAGGACACGGCCGAATATTAACATGTAGATGTTTGTAGCAGCACCATTGAGGGCTGAACCAGAAAGGAAAGCAGCACCTCCTGCAAGGATTGATGGCTTGCGTCCAAAGTTCCTAGTGACCGACGAGGCAAAGAAGGAAGCAACAAGACCAGCCAAATAAAGTGATGATGTGAAGGAGGTAAGGAGTTGGCTATCAAATTTGCAGTAGTTGCTAATCTCAGTATCTTCCTTCATTTTGGTGTAAACATCTGGAAAAAACTTTCTGAGGAATGGCTCCATAGACGTCACTCCACCTTCGCATTTTATTAACAAACCATCATCAAATCAGCTTTGTCTTCTTGATTAAATTTTTCTATAAAAAAAAGTGTAATATATTGAAAGAAAGCAGGACGGATTCTAGTGGTACAGACCTGAAATTCCAATATCGTAGCCAAAAATAAGTCCTCCCATGGCAGCTATGATACAAGATACGATGACAAACGAGGTGATCCTGCCATTATACTGTGCTGCTTCGCTTGTAATGGCTAATCCTACTGCCATAGCTTAATCCGGTGCTGACAGGGAGAGATGCAGGATTCAAGTTGTAGATTACGTGCAATATAAGAGCACTCAAAGTTGCAGATAGTAAAAACAAAATAGCAGTCTTCCTTGACTGATTGAGACATTATCACCACCACTGGGAGATAGTCAAACTAAACTGTAATGTAAGACCGTGGACTTGATGGAAGCACGTGTGGCTAGACTTTTGAAGTTGCAGGTTTGGACTTTACTAAGTTTCTTTATCATAAATGTAATCAAGAAAGACCAGTTAGCTTATTCAAGATTGTATCTGAAATAAGCTGGAACCGGCAAGTCCCATATATAGACAGCTTGTTTTCTTGTTTATGGCATGATTTGTTCCATATCCAAGTGGAGATGAAGACAAGTTGGCTCTACTGTGTCACAAGTTCAAAACACATTAAAGAATTTCGTTCACTTTATTTAGTTTGATTTGTAATGATGATAGAAACTATATCTACATTTAACAGTGCCTTCGACGCTACCGTGGAAAATGATTTTCATAAGGATACAGTTTGATTACTTTTCTTCAAGCTGCTTCCATTTTATTACTTCCATCAACAACTTCTTCCCCTACAATTTTCTTCCAAAACCAGTGCTCCCTCCATACCATATCCATTTTCTCCATTGGCACATTCTTCGTCTCTGGCAGCAAGTAGTGTACAAAGACAGTCATCACTATAACCCATCCTCCAAAAAGAAGAAAATTCCAGATTTGAAGTTGCAGAGCATAGATAGAAAAGTTTGTGCAACAATGAAAGTGAATAAAAAGCTCACTGCCACCACAATACTTTGCCCTGCTGATCGAATCTCTAACGGGAAAATCTCACTAGGACCCAACCATCCAAGAGGACCCCATGACATCCCAAATCCGGCCACATAAATACAGATTAAAATCAGAACTATAAAAGCATACCCTTTGCCTATACTGCCATGATCGCCTAGCTTTGCTGCCATAATACCCCCAATCATTATCTGTGACACAAACATCTGTACACCCCCAAATAGAAACAACGCTCGTCTTCCAACTTTATCAACTATAAGCATAGATATGAACGTTGACGCACTACCCACAACCCCTGTTGCTATAGAAGACAGGAGGGATGCACTTTCGCCCAGTCCAATTGTCCTGAAAAGTAATGGAGCATAAAACGCTATGCCATTGATTCCTGTTACTTGCCGAAAAAATGGTATGGCTATCGCCATTACTAGTTGAGGCCTATACTTTCTTTGCAGAATATTCTTAAAGGGGTGCTGAATAGTTCTTGAGATCATGCTAGCTTTGATAAGATCGTCAAGCTCTGCCTGAACATCATTAGTGCCTCGAACACGTTGCAGCATAAGTTTGGCTCTTTCATGATCATTAGTGCGCTGAATCAGGCTATTGGGTGTTTCTGGGAGGAAAAGTGCACCGGATGTTAGCACTGAAGCTCGAACTGCTGCCAATCCTAAGGAGAGTCGCCAACCCCAACTGCCTACATCTTCTCAGTACCGAAGTTGATAAAGTTGGCTGAGAGTACTCCAATTCCAACACAGAGTTGGCAGCTACTGTTGATTGCTCCTCCTGACTGTGGTGGTGCCATTTCAGAGAGGTACAGGGGAACATACTGTAGAACAAAGAAGCTATAGAGTAAAGATCCTAATATGTATCAAAGGAATCAATTCAGAAGTCACGGGAAGGCACCTGGTTTGCGAACCCAACCCCAACTCCAAGAAGGTCACGACCAAATATTAACATGTAGATGTTTGTAGCAGCACCATTGAGGGCTGAACCAGAAAGGAAAGCAGCACCTCCTGCAAGGATTGATGGCTTGCGTCCGAAGTTCCTAGTGACCGACGAGGCAAAGAAGGAAGCAACAAGACCAGCCAAATAAAGTGATGATGTGAAGGAGGTAAGGAGTTGGCTATCAAATTTGCAGTAGTTGCTAATCTCAGTGTCTTCCTTCATTTTAGTGTAAACATCTAGAAAAAACTTTCTGAGGAATGGCTCCATAGACGTCACTCCACCTTCAAATTTTATTAACAAAACATCATCAAATCAGCTTTGTCTTCTTGATTAATTTTTTCTATAAAAAATTGAAAGAAAGCAAAGACGGGTTCTGGTGGTACAGACCTGAAATTCCAATATCGTAGCCAAAAATAAGTCCTCCCATGGCAGCTATGATACAAGATACGATGACAAACGAGGTGATCCTGCCATTATACTGTGCTGCCTCGCTTGTAATGGCTAATCCTACAGCCGTAGCTTAATCCGGTGCTGACAGGGAGGGATGCAGGATTCAAGTTGTAGATTGCGTACAATATAAGAACACTTAAAGTTGCAGATAGTAAAAAAAAAAAAAACCTAGCAGCCTTCCTTGAATGATGGAGACATTGTCACCACCATAGCCAGATAGTCAAACCAAACTGTAATCTAGACCGTGGACTTGATAGAAGCACGTGTGGCTAGATTTTTGAAGTTGCGGGTTTGGACTTTAATAGGTTTCTTTATCGTAAATGTAATCAAGAAAGACCAATTAACTTATTTAAAATTGTATCTGAAAAGTGCACCTGATTTGAGCACTGAAGCTGGAACTGCTGCCAATCCTAAGGAAAGTCGCCAACCCCAACCGTATTCAATCTTTTCAGTTCCATAGTTTGTAAGGTTCGCAGACAATTCTCCAATGCCAATGCTAAATTGGAAGCTATTGTTGATTGCTCCTCTGTACCTTGGCGGAGCCATTTAAGAGAGAGAGTGGTACTGACTGTAGAATCAGTAAGAAACATATAATGTTTACAAGTTATAAACAAAGACTTGACAAAAATATATTTAGGATCATGAAAGTTTTAAGCAATAATGAAACTAAGTTTTAAGCAGTAATGAAACTACTGGCCTGTTCTGTTGTAGCTTTATGAAGAGATCCAAAACTTAAAGGTACCTCAAAGAAATTAACAATTGAAAAAACTAAATTAATAAGAATCAAGTGGAGTACCTGGTTTGCAAAACCAACACCAACTCCAAGAAAGGCACGGCCAAATATCACCATGTACACATTAAGTGCAAAGCCACCAAGGAAAGCAGCACCTCCTAAAAGAATGGACAGCCTTGATCGAGTATTTGAGTGCATTGACATTAAAAGAGGATGCTGCTCATCCCTTGACAAGGAAGGTGGAGATGTATTACTACAATTTATAGGACTTCGTTTCATATATATCCAGTGCTATCTAGAAAACGCAAAAAGATTAATTACAGCCATAGCCAATAGTGCATAGACCAGTCATATAAATTATACACCTTAAAGTTAAATGAAAAATAACTATCTGATACCTCTTCAACTTTTGTCTTTCCAACAACAAGTTTGTCCTTTGTATCTGACACGCCTTTTCTCAAGAACATGCCAGTGGTAGCAGCTGCAGTGATTAAATGCTCCTGCAGAACATGCCTAGTTGCTGGCCCCTGAATAATATTTGGCGAATATAAAATTGATAATTTTTCGTTTTTTTGGGGGGAAACTTATTTGTGGACTAAAAACACGGATGGAGGTTTTGGAAAGACACAACTTAGATGTGTAGCAGTCCAAATTGATTTGATTACGCGCTTGACAAAATAGGAGCAAGTGACAACCATTTTATTAATTCTACATCTATTCATTGAAAAATTGATTAATAAGATATATAAATTGTTCATTAGTCCTCAACCATACTATGATTAACTCAAAGTAGCCTGGTCATAATTATTCACAATAATGATATCACATTGTAGTCAAGAGCCTGTAATGCATTTAGGCAAATACTCGATGTGAGCAATTGTTCATATAAACTTAATGTCATTAGCTTTTATTCCTTTTCTTCAGTTCTTCTTTTGTCAAGCAAGGGCATGCTTTAATTGACTGGTTCAGAAAACTAGTACTTTTTGTTTTGATAAAGGATAATAATAGTGCAAGTATCTGTATTTCCGTTTTTCTGTATTCGTACTACTTAAACAATTCAATTTAGAAGACAGACACTTCAATTAGAAGCCGTTTTCAATTAGAAGCCGTTCCCGTATCCATATTTTCATTTCCAGCCGTCTCTGTGCAACATAGTCTGCAACCCTAACAGAATTACAGTAGACAACAACAATTCATCCACATTTATAAGGACTTGTCCAGTTCCAATATATGGTACATGATCACAAAATACATTTTTGCATTTTATAGTAGTTTTATTTAGCCATTACGATAAGCACTAAAGCTTGATAGAAATCATGGCTGTTGCTGCTTAGACTTGTCATCTGCTTCCCCTACTATTTTCTTCCAAAACCAGTGCTCTTTCCACACTCTATCCATTACCTCAATTGGCATATTTTTAGTCTCAGGAAACAGAAAGTACACAAATGCAGTCATTACTGCAACCCATCCACCAAAAAAGAAGAAAATTCCTGACTTGAAGTTGCAGAGCATTGCTAGAAAAGTCTGTGCAACAATGAAGGTGAAAAGGAAATTCACTGCCACCGCAATGCCTTGCCCGGCTGATCGAATCTCAAGCTGGAAAATTTCGCTAGGAACTAGCCATCCTAATGGACCCCAAGACCATGCAAACCCAGAAACATATATGCATATCATAATCAATACCACATAAGCGTACCCTTTGCTCATGTTGCCATGATCACCTAGCTCAGATGCCATAATTACTCCAACGACAACTTGTGACAGAAACATTTGTGCACCTCCAAATATGAACATCACTCTTCTACCGACTTTGTCTACCATAAGCATGGATATAAATGTTGCAGCTGTGCCTACAACCCCAGCTATCAGAGCAGACATGATCAGCGAAACACTTTCGCTTAGACCAATAGTCCTGAATAGTATTGGAGCATAAAATGAAATGACATTGATACCTGTTGCCAGTTGGAAATATGGTATTGCTATGGCCATTACTAGTTGTGGGATGTATTTTCTTTGAATGATGTTTTTAAATGGGTGGTTAATTGAAACTGAGCTTGCTTTAATTAGATCATCAAGTTCTGCTTGGACATCATTTGTGCCTCGAATGCGTTGTAGCATAGCTTTAGCCTTCTGAGGGTCATTGCAGCGCTGAATTAAGCTGTTGGGTGTTTCTGGGAGGAA
>CATIWM010401819.1:0-30687 GCA_949671775.1 Mallotus repandus
AAGAATTTTTAAATTCACCCTATTAAATTTGTCGGCAGCTTCATATGTTTAGGTAGTTTGGTGATGTTATCATGTTAGAAAGAGGTTCCATTATTATTAAGAGTTTAAAATAAGTAAATTATGATCTATTTCAGCTAAACTAAGTAGAAAAGAGGCTGACACACAACTAACAAGCAAAGGGAAAGAAGCAATAAAGGTAAGTGGGTAACTTAATGTTCTATGTGATATAACACATATAAATAAATAAATAAATAATTATAAATTTATTTTTTAAAGTTGATTGGATAAGATAAATATGTGTTTTATAATTACTAGATGCTGAATTTCAATTATTGTGATATTTGATTATTATGTTGATGGATAATTATTGTTGAGATGAGATTGTAAATGTGAATGATGTTTGCTGAATTCGGGTACCTTGTTCAGTGGAGAACAACGAACTTGTTTGAGCTTTATCTAGAGTTTTATAACTTCAACTTGGTTGCCTTTGGTTTCTATGAAAAATTTGAGATGTTATTTACAAAATTTATGGAAATAAAGGAAGCTTAATTTTTTTTGTCTTAATGGCCAATTTGGACCATACTTTATGTTGCTTAATTTTATTGACAACTTGACTATGGTGGAATGTTTTTGATGTTTCTCCTTCTATATATATTCAATTGATGTGAAATCAGTTGAAAATTAATCTAGACTTATAATAAAATTGATCTGGAGAATATGGCTTTGATATTCATAACATGAAATTTTTGGTGTATTTTTAAATTTGCACTGTTAATTCTGCCATGTTGAAATATGGTATATTTCGGAATATTTTTGGTATAATATTATTCTCCTATATATTATGGGGCAGAAATTAATTTACTTTATGGAGTGATATGTGATGTATTTAGTTGATGATGAGTTGAATAAAGTGCTATGACAGTGTGGTGAACTCTTGATATATATGTAAATATAAAAAATATGATTGGATGAATATGAGGACGCAATGCTACTTGTGAATGAGGCAAGGTTGTGTGCGATATGGAATCCCCTTTATATGCCATAAAATGGCTTTAAAAAAATACAGTTGGAAAAAGATTATGGCAGGATTGTGTACGTATGGGGATCCATGAATTATAAAAAAAAAATTGAATCACAAGTACATTGTTGTCCAGAAGAAAATATTATGCTATTAAGATTTTGTAAATACTATAAGTTCATTATTGTCCAAAAGAAAATACTATGATTATGGAATCCATTTGATAAGCCGTATAAACGCTAAAGAAATATGTAGTACAAGATTACTATGCTACTATTACTATGTGTATACTATAAATTATAGTAAAACATTGAATGGATTGATAATTGATAATACTACATGCTTGAATGTGCTATTTTTCATAGAATATTATTTTATTCATTTGCTGAGTTGCAGGCTCACTCCTCTGCAATATTTTTCAGGATTAGAAGAACTGTAATATGTCTTGAAGAAACGTTTGCATCAATTATATTAGTATTGTATCAGGTGGGTCAACAAGGGGATTGTCCTCAGATTTTTTTAGCATGGCGTACTTAATAAATTTGATTAAAAAAAAAAATGTGAGCTACTTGATATTGTAAGCTCTTTTTGTGTAATATGTATTACTTATATATATATATATGTATATATATAAGGGTGATGTATATATTGACATGTAATCTAAAGTTAGTTTTTAATTGATATGTTATGTATTAGCCATATGCATACTATGTATGCTTGATATTCTAAACATGTGTCACAATTATAGGTATAATATTTAAATTGTCAGCTTTATTTGGTAAGTAAAGGTAATGTTTAACTTGTGTAATTGATTTTTTTTTTTAAAATGTTAATATATATAAAATAATTAAAATAATATAAATAAATTATTAAAGTTTCATAAACAATAAAATTAATTTTTAAAACATCAAATAGTTAAAAAATTATAAGAATATAAAGTTACATAATATATATTTATACATTTCTACATAAAAAAAATAAAGATAAATATATAAATTTATAAATTTAATTTATGCTTCATTAATGTAAAAAAATTAAGAAGAAAATTAATTTATAAATAAATATGAAATGATAAAAAAATAAAATATTCAATAAAATAAATTTTTACAAACTATTATCCTGCCCTAATTAGATTAATAAAAATATATAAAAATAAAATTAACACTTTAAAAGGGTTAACTATTAATCTTATGATTTTAAAGTTTGCCAAATAAAATTAACAGGATATTTTTTTAGAATGTTAAAGGGACTAATGCATTATAAACTTCTATTTACTTATAAGGAAAAGAAAAAGCTTTTTTTTTTTTTTTTCTAAATTCCGCGCCAAAACAAATTTAGCCAAATGCATAGTCTCACATCTGAATTTTACTCAATTAATATTTAACATTCCTTAATTTTTATTATATTCTATTCAAACTCTAAACTTTTATTTTAAACCTATCTAATCTTTATAATATATAAAATTAAAATAATTATAAATCAATATTGATACAGACACAAAAAAATTTACATAAATTAAAATAATTTTTAATAAAAGAGAGAATATAATTAAAATATTTTTTAAATATTTTTTATTAATTTTTAGTTTTATTTATATTATTTTAAAATTAATTTTGATATTTTATTTATTTAAAATGATTTAAAATTAAATTTTTTATTTATTTTGATATTTTATGAATTGAATGGAATAAAAATATAAATTAAAAGGTGAAAAATTGTTAAAATTAAAAGTTAGAATAGAAAATAATAAAAGTAGGTTAATAGCGAAACTATGCATTCAGCCGAAAAATAAATTAGGTTTTTTTTTGGGGGAGTGCAGTAGCGCAATTAGCTCCTCTTTGTTTAAGCAGTGGCTAAAGAATCTGCAATCTGAAACTGGGATTTTAGCTTCTCCCGCTTTTTCATTGAAACGAGTTGTTATTAAGGTCTCAATAGTTGACCACTCAATATTCATCGAAGAGATAGTTTATGATGTGATAATTGTCGAGTGTTGCTTCAATTGTCATATTTAGGGACCCAATCCAATTGTCCTTTGAGGAACATGAACACCAACATCAACACCTATATGATTCTTTCTGTTACAGGGACTGGATATGTTTGGAAATTGAATCGGCTTTGTAAAATTCAAGGCAGATATTGTTGATCAGGAAACAGGGCAAAATGTATTTGATGTTCTCCTTGCATAATTTTTCAGGGGGTGAATTTATTTTGCCATGATCTAGCTGCAAAAAAGTGGAGCTTTATATACTCCTTCATAGGGAGGGATATGCTTAATGAACATTGCTTTTGACATTTCATATGCAATGCCATCCATTCTACAAGGCCCTTGTCTTTCTGTAAGGACTAAAAAATTGCTTAGGTTCCAGGTATGGTGTTTGCACGAGGACCAGCTGTGACTCTGCTGATTCCTTTGGACGCTGAAGGTGAGACCTATGCTGTTCTTACTGAACAGGTAGGTATCTTTAGATCTGTTTTTTGTGTGCAATTGAAAAGGAACTCAATGCTGAAGAAACAAGATAGGTACTTTGGTACTATTGGCTTAATTTGAATCCTGGCGAATTTTCATACATGTATAAGGTTAGGGTCCCAACTGGAAGGCTTGTTTTGGAATTACCAGCTGGGATGCTGGATGATGATAAGGGTGATTTTGTTGGTACTGCAGTTCTTGAGGTCTCTTTTTCTCAGCCTAACTAGTCCTTTTTGGTGAACAAGTAATCTTACTATTTGGAAAAAATGATGGGCAAACAACCAAAAAGAACTCGACTTCAGTGGGAATTTTAGTCACTAACTTAGGAGTGGAGATTGAGACAATTCAACAAGTATGCATGTTTAAGATAGTTGCCATCTTATGACTTAATCAGATAGCTTTGAAAGGTTGAAGAGGAGACTGGCATTCACTTAAAGCTAGAAGACATGGTTGACCTCACAGCCTTCTTGGAACCATCCACTGGACTCCGAGTTATTCCTTCTCCAGTATGTTGGCATGAATTCTCATCTTTTGTCAGCTATAATTTATTGAAATATATGTCCCAATATGAGTTGAGAAGAACAGAGTAGGTCATATAATTTCAGAACAACATTGGTAGGATACATTCGTCTGTGAAATATAACAACAAATGCAGTGTCAATTAACATGCGTCGTGTCACTTGCTTTTTGTTGCTGGACTTATCTGTGCAATTGTTGGCTACACCTGCAAGCATATAAGAATGTGCTTACATTATGTTATCATTTAAAATGACACGTATCCTTATGTTCTGCAAGTATCTCATGAATTTGTTGAAATATATGCTTTGGGAATGCAATCATGTTTCACTATTTCTTCAAGAACATTTAGTACTTCTATGGAAAAATTCACATCTGCAACTTACATTGGTTGTTTTTCCTTTCCATGGTTAGGGAGGATGCGATGGCGAAGAATGAGGGTCTTTTGCCTTTGAAACGGTAATCTTCTAACAATTCTAGCTTGTAGGCTGGTTTTGGTTTCTGATCATTGGTATTTACGGTTTGATGAACTAAGCAAGGGATTCTTTTTTGCTCTCAATTATTTTGACTGTACTACTTCTTATTGCTTGAATGCATGAGGAAATTTCTCTTTTGTACATTCTGGGAGTTCGAACTTTTTACATGTGCTTTGCATACTTGTCCTTAAATAAGAACAATGGTAAAGGTGCTAGCTCACAAAGTACATGCATTCTTACAACAGAACAGTGCTGTAAAACCTTAACTCTAGTTCACTGGGCATTTCCACATTCAAATAGGAAGGAAATTGTTAAACATTCTGCTAGATTCCAAGTTCTTTTCTTTAGCAAGAATTTGGTGAGCAACTCTCAATTCGGCTGTCATACTTAAGGAAGATACAAGGAGTCCCCCCATCGGAAGTTCAAAGAGCATTCTGATTTAAAAGGTGCTGGGAACACCCTTTCTTTAGTTCAGCTTGTCATTTATAGTTTATTTACATTATCATAGAAGTGAAACACACACCATGTGAATGGTGGTGATGTTTGTAAACCTAGTTCGGGAAAGTTTTTTCTATGAACATTCAGCTGCCCGTCATAGTTTACTTGTGCATTTCCTGCATTACCATACCATTCAAAGTAGGACGCCTTGCATTTATTTTGTTCTTAAATGTGTAAAATTGCCATTATTGTTTCTTATGTTCAACTGGCAAAGAGATACAACAAACTCTTCACTGAGTGAAGAAGATGCTAAATGCTCCAAGTATGTGTCGGCTTTACTTGCTGGTTACAAAATCTTTATTACTTGACTCCCATATGGTGGTTCCATCACATGAGCAAAGCTTTTTGCAGTTCTCACCAACTCCGGCACTTATAGCAATTACTGCTGCTGTGAGACCGCAATCTGATCTGTCTTCTGTTCCATATACCACCACCGATCTCCCGATAAGATCTACAATTCTTAAGTTCAGTTTTACACCAGAGAAGAAAGCCTCTCCCTTCGCATCAGCATCTAATGTTCCAAGGTTGCCAAGTGGCTGATATCAAGAGATGTAGTTAGGGAATGCAAATCATAAGAGACCTAAGAAGACTTAAAGTAAGAGTAGCCAGTATAAAATTAGAGACCACAAGAAATAAGAATGAGGGGGGTATTAGGGGGTTTTCAGGACTGGGGAGATAATTGACAGAGGCCCCAGCCAAAACCTTCAAATCAGCATCACAAGGAAAAATGCAGAACTTTCTATAATCAGGCATGCACTGATGCAAACCTGTTTTTCAATTCCTTGATTGGTAGGATTATACACTTTCCCAGTGCTTGCAGCACCTCTTGTTAGATCACCAAATTCATTGATAGACCAACCGTGTTTCCCAGGTGACAATCCACTAAAGTTAGCTACAACCTCGGCCAATTCCATATTCACTTGAGCAAAGCGAACCACACCGAAAATATCTGGGCCCTTGAACTCAGCGACAGCAGCAGATACCAAAAAGTCTGAGCAGGAAAAGCAAAGTAAATTACCGAACACAAACTGCTGCTAAATTTTGAAACTAAACAAGAAAATATAAAAAGCCTAATGGAATAAGGATTGGCTGAATGCATAGTTTCACCCCTAAACTTTACACGTTTACCTATGACTTTCTTTAATTTTTATTATTTTTTATTCGACTTTTAAACTATTATTTTGAATCTTTTTCACCTTTCAATTTGTATTTTTTTATTCTATTTACCTCATGCAATATCAAAACGAATAGAAATTTAATTTCAAATTATTTTGAACACATAAAATGTTAAAGTTAGTTTTAAAACAATATAAATAGAATTAAAAACTAATATAAAAAAGTTAGAAAAAAATTATTTTTAATTATATTCTCTCTTTCATTTAACATTATTTTAGTTTATATAAATTGTTCTTGTATTCCTATCAACATTAATTTAAAAAATACTTCGATTTTATGTATTATAAGAATTAGATAGTTTCAAAATAAAAGTTTAAAAGTTGAATAGAACATAATAAAAGTTAAGGAGTGCTAGAGGTTAATTGAATAAGGTTCAGGGGTGAAACTATGCACTTGGCCATTTAGGATTGGAATTCAGATTAGAATTATATTTCAGCTTTCCTTCTCAAGTTAGGATTATATTTCAGTTTTCCTTATTCCATTAGGCTTTATATTTTCTTGTTTAGTTTTCTTCTTTTAGTAGTATTTCTTATTGATTTAGGATTTACTCCAACTAGTATAAATAAGGGTGCCTATAAAGAGTTTTATTCATTGTATTTTGTTCTAAATAATTTAGAGGTTGTTAACTCTTATTATTTTCTATTGTTCTGACCCTATTAATCTATTCTATTTTTTTCTTGCTGCGTCAAGTGGTATCAGAGCAAAAAAAGATCTTAATTTTTTTTACTTGGCCTCTTTTTCAACTCTAACCAAAGGTTGGCCGAGGAAGAGTACGAGGTAGAGGCAATTAGCCTCAACAAACTGAGTTGGCTAAATTGCGAAGGATGGTATAGGATTTGACCCCGGCTGTACAAGCCTTGTAGTGTTAGGAACTTGTGGAAGCCCATATGGAGAATCTGAAAGGTGACCATGAACAACTCGAGAATTTAAATCTCGAGGTTGACGAAGAACTTAAGGATGTGAACCCTTTTCATGAAGCTGGACTTGCTAATTATGCGGCACGAGGTGGCTTGGAACAATGGTTACTACATGCTTTTAATTTATAAGGTGGTGCAAAAGAATTGTTTCACAATTTTAATGAAAAAGTTATGGTTGAAGTTGATCCAATCGACTTAAAAAATCCAATTTATGACGAGGAAGAGGAAGGAATTGATTTGATTTTTGTCCCGTGGGAGAGTGATGTTCAAAATGCTTTTATTCCTATGGTACAAGAAACAGAAGATTGGAGGAAAACAAGTTATGATGTTTTTCTTGATTATGAAAATGTAGAGACAATGGCGTCAAAAGAATCAATAAAGGAGTTGAATTTGGTCATCAATTATAAAGTATCATAAACTATAAAAGCGAGGAAATTTCATTTGATCAATTCAATATGGATATTGCTTACGAGAATGAACAAAATGAGAATTTTACATTGTAGTCTTTGAAAGACAAATCCATAAATACTAATACTAAAGGAAAAAGGAAGAAGTCTTGGATGCATCTTGTCCCTATTATCAATGCGAGAGAATTATGTTATGGAATTAATGAAGCATATGATGAGTCTACCTGTAGAGATAAGGTTCAACAACTAGGAAGGTTGCATAAAAAGATTGTTAAAAACATTTCAATACAATGGAAGGTTTTCACAAGGGATGCATTGGAGTACTTTTCAAACTTAAGGAATTTAAAGCTGCATATGGGTTAAAGCCACAATGTGTTCTCGACTTAGTGCCGTTACCACAAGAGGCTAGGGTGAGTGATGAAGGAGAGGCTTTTGCTGACCACATTCAACGAGTTCATCAAGAGGTGAAATCAGCCTTGAAGGCTAGCAATGCAACTTACTCTTTTGCTGCAAACAAACATCAACAACTGTAAGAATTTAAGGAGGATGATTTGGTGCTTGTGCATTTGTGGCAAGAAGGGTTTCCTAGGGGCACTTATGACAAGCTTAAGTTTAGGAAATTTGGACCTTGTAAAGTGCTAAAGAAAATAAACTCTAATGCATATGCGATTGAGCATTGAGCTGTCAGCTGATTTACAAATCAACCCAATCTTCAACATATCAGACTTGTATCTAGAACTAATTTATAAGCAAGCTAGTCACCTACCAAAAGTACAATTAGATGGTATTGAGGATGCGTTAGACGTCAAAGAAACGACATCAAAAAGTGGAATCAGTATAAGCGAATTTTGGTGAAATGGCTTGGCAAACTAGCAAACGAAAGCACATGGATTACTAAAGACGAATTGAAATAAGTTGATCCAGCCATTTATGAGGAATTTGTTAAGGCTTACTTGTCGGACCCGAGGAGATTGATGCAGGAGTATCCAATTCCTATTGAATTTAGGATTAGAATTCCGATTATGATTATATTTTAGCTTTCCTTCTCAAGTTAGGATTATATTTCAATTTTCCTTATTCCATTAGGCTTTATATTTTCTTGTTTAGTTTTGTTCTTTTGGTTGTATTCCTTAATGCTTTAGGATTTACTCCAACTAGCATAAATAAGGGTGCCTAGAAAGAGTTTTATTCATTGTATTTTATTTTAATTTTAATTCTAATAATAATTTAGAGGTTGTTAACTCTAATTATTTTCTATTGTTCCAACCCTAATCATCTGTTCTACTTCTCCTAGTGCGTTACTATGTGTGTGTGAAAGCATGCAATTCACATACTTCAAACAATAGACTAATGTCAGAAGGTCATCAAAGCTGAAATCATATCTTCAACATAATTAAAAAGAAAAATAAATAAATAAATAAGAAAAAGAGAAATTCTAAAGTTGCTAACAACTTCTAAATAAAAAGAGATCCATATTGAAAATGCAGGAGTTTCTTTCCTAACCAGTAATCCTGTTGCAAGGGCTGGATCCAATCTATTTGCAAGTTCACAGAAGAAAGAAATTATGGTCCTTCAAATTGAGGCTCTCTCTATGGACTGTATCTGATAAGTGGCTGACTTTCGAAATGGGCAGAAATGAAGCATGTTAACAAATGAGCTTTCAAAGTTACGTGCTCATCAATGCATTTACAACCATATAGAAATTAAATATGCATTTTAGTCATGCTTATTAGTTACCAGCAGGCATACCAAGAAATCCATGTACCATATATCTAGTCAACTCAATCGCAAAAAGAAATGTACTTCAGAGATGAAGGAGAGGTTGGCGGGTTGATTTAGAAATATGCAGAAAGGAAAATGAGTTTTCAGGACTATTCCACGGAGGCTCTCCACCAATAATGTTTTAAAAGAAGATTTGCAGAAATGAAATTGCTCACCTTTACATCCACAAACCATATTGAAATTTCATATGCATATAAAGTTTCTAATTTCTTAGAAGGGTTATCTAGAAGTACATATGGCTAGCTGACTCATTTACAAAAGGGAATATACTTTGGAGATACAGAAATGAAGTTGACCAACCTTCAGGGACCCCTTGGCCAATCAACCTGGCAGTTCGACCTATCTGCTCTAGAGCTTCAGTTATCGTCTTTACAGGTGAAGAGCCGAGAATCCTTACCACTTGATTCCCCAAATCCACCTCCACATTCTTCACTCCTACATTTTCGCCAAAATGGAAAGAACACACACGCCATGAAAAGGAAATTATAAAACTACATATCTATAATCATTAATCAATGTGATTACTTATTCAACAAATAAATAAAAAACAGTATACCATTGACAGTTTGCAATTTATTCTTGACAGCATTAACACAACCTTCGCACTTCATATCCACCATATATTCTGTCTGTTATCAAATCAACAAAAACCACATAAACCAAGAATTATCAACAACAAATATCAAAAAATCAACTTAAAGACGATAGAATCAAAACCAACATTAAAGATAAAACAATCGGAAATTGGACGATTTAACTTACAAGTAGCTCAGGCAGCAAGACTGCATCTTCCTACAAAAAATTAAAAAGATCGAAAATTTAGAGCTAAATTCGATGTATTTTGATATATAAACAACTTGGCATTGATTAAATAGTGAACCTGAGAGGTGGGTTCCATGCTAACAGCAGGAGGAGGCTGATTCAAGTTCTTGACAAGGCCAAATCGAGTTGGCAGAGATAAAGAGGAGATTGACAGGAAGGAAAGGGTATTGGTTCTGGGATTTGGATTAGAAGAAGAAGAAGAAGAAAGAGACGAAATTGCAAAGGCTGCCGGGAGAGCAGAGACTGCTATGGCAGTTTTTGTCGTTGTCGTCACTGACCTTAGAAATGCCATTTTATTTCTTAAATATATTGATCTGTTTGTAATTTGAACTTGTATTATGCATTTTTTGGATTGGCTTAAAAAAAAAAAGTACAATATTAGTGGAAAAAAAAACAGTACAAACAGTACAATATTCTTCTAAAAAACAGTACAATATTAGTAAAAAAACAGTACAAACAGTACAATATTAGTTGACCAAAAAGACAATACAGCTTCGATTTTCTTATTCCGAAAAGAAAAAGTTTTTGTTAATTAGTGTCGTTATCTAATGTCTTGTAAAAATTACCGTTAGATTTAGCAACTATTTAATTTTTTAATTTATTATTTATTAAAAAAAATTAAATAATATTTAGGATAACAATTTAAATATACATATGTATCTTTTTATGTTTTTAAAATAATAATTAGATAAATATGATATATTTCTTTTTTTTTAAAAAAAAGAAAAACTTTTTGGCGTAAATTGTATTTAAAATTTTTTGGCATAAATTAATTAATGTTAAGATAATTACTTATATATCCTTTAATATATTAGATAAAAAAATTTTAAAAATTTAAAAATTTTAGTAAAATATTCTCATTTCCTAAATTTTGTCTACAATTTTATCAATTTTTTTTATCATCATGTATTACTATAAATAAAATATAAAGTAATACTATATAAATAAAATAAAAATAAATAATTTTGTTAAAGCATTGAGGAGCACGTTGATGAACATAAATAATCTTAACTAATGTAAAAATTAATTTTTTAAAGTAATATAAATAGTAAAAACATCACAAATATTTCATCATTATTGAAAAATAATGCAAACATTAAAATATTAATCAATCATAAAAAATAAAATATTTGTGAAATTAAACTAAAAAATAATGGAATACTATCTTATAATTAAAAATAGTCATGTAACAATATTATATTTGAATTATTCCGTTATGAACCGAACCAAAAATTTCAATTGAAAAATATTAAAACACACTTATTAAATCATATTAAATCTCTTGAAATTTGTCTTAATTTAATACTTCGTCCTTATATTTTTAAAAATCAATTAAATATTTTTAATTTCAAATTTTCATTAACTGTTCCTCTTTTATAAAAGTGAAACGTCAATTCCAATAAAAAGTCATCACTACTCTTAATATGGCTAGTATACAATATAAATGAAGAGACATTCCTCTTTTATAAAAGTGAAACGTCAATTCCAATAAAAAGTCATCACTTCTCTTAATACGGCTAGTATACAATATAAATGAAGAGACATTGACAGTTTTATTGTTCTAAGAAATTGAAACAACTATTACTACAACTTTTTTAAAAGAGCAAATTCTAATTGTGTTTGTATTAAAATTGAAAAACTAATTGATTTAACTTGATAGCATTTCAATAAAATAACAATTTGACAATTTTATTGTTGAAAATTCAAATAACATAAAATAATCTACATGTAGAGTAAAAAATTTAAATTACATAAACGTTGTTAAATAGAAAATCCACATTAATGCCAAATACAATAACTAATATACCATTTAATACATTATTGTCTTTAAAATTGATATTCTTCTTCGAAAATCTTAATATGCTTTAAGAAAAATATCATTTTATTGATTTGTACAATACAAAATAACATAAATATATATTTCAATTTAAAATTTTTTTTCTGAAGATAATTTCATATGAATTATTGTATTAAAAAATAAAAATATCTATAAATTTTCCTAAAATGTGAAAACATAGACTTGGGCGGCTGGTATATGAAGGTACTGTTCAAAGTAACCATTGTATTATTATATACATGTATATGAATTACATTTGCACCAATATATATATATATATGCCTTTTGATTTTTTTTCCTATTATTTATTTTATTTGAAATTTGTTATTGAAGTAAATCATTAATGTTATGTTTTATCGCATTTGATAGAATTCAAAGCTGAAAAGAAAATCGATGTTCCGATTTTTAAAATTGCAAATACACATACTTTAATAGATCCATTTTAGAGCACATAATTATTTTACTTTAATAGATAGTTGCTTCCTCTCTTATATTGTTGAATTCTTTAAAGGCAATCTCAATTATTTTTCTCATGTATTAATACAAAAATTGTCATTTATTCTTTGAGTCGATAGTTAATTTGGCAGTTTTTTATAATTGAAAAACGAATTAGATGAAACAATATTATATAAAAATTTTAAAGTGATTAATTAGAAATAAAACAATATATATATATATATTTTAGTTTGAGTAAAAATAAAATATTTTACTAATTTTTCTTACATAAATGTAGATTTTATCTTTAAAAATAAAGTTTATCTTTAAAAAATTAAAATTAAATAAAAATTTTATACTGTTACATTTTTTACCTAAAACTACCAAGAGAATTTTTGGTTTAACTTTTTGGAGCAGTTGTTAGAGGTTTGTTATCAAAAACTAGATAAAAATGTGTTTGGTAAATTTTTAAAATCAGCAGCTAATAGCTAATTGGGAGTCAATCAACTACTGATTCAAAAAATTTCAAATCCTAGTTTTTTTAAAATAGCACACTATAAAATTATTTTAGTTTTACAAAATTAATCTTACTAAAAATGTCAACTCACTATATGTTGGAATATCATATAAATTTGCTTTGGAAGGCTAAATGGAATACAACTACTTACCTCTAGTTAATCTTGTCAATTGACATAAAATAAAAATTAACCTTATTTTTATTATTTTATTATTATTATTATTATTTTTTATTAGCAAAGAATTTGATAATCTAATAATATTGTAGAAAGTTTCACATATTCTAATGAATAAAATTTTGGATTCTTTTATAAAAATTAAATTAGTTTATTAAAAGAGAAAAAAATCAAACAATAGTATTTTGCACTTATTAAAAATTATGAAGTTAATACTATATTATTATTTAAATTTTATTATTATAGCTAGATTAAAATTTGTGAAAATTTTTTCCTAAATTATGTTTTTAATTTTTCCTAAATTTTTTTTAAGAACATAATAATAAAATTTAATTAGCCCTTTTAATTATTTTTAGGAAAATTTTTGGCTTACATTATATTAAAATTTGTGATAAATAAATTAAATAATTTATATTTAGTCACTAAAAATAAAAAATATATATTTTATTACAAATCTCATCGTTTGCTGTAATAAATAAACGATTACAAGTAAGAAATTTTCTTTTGTTAATTCCGCCCCAAAAGAAAAAGTTTCAATATTTGTTATCCTGTCTTCTTGTTTCTTCTTCTTCAACCTCTTCCAGGCTCCAGCCATCAATGTCTCTGCGCACACTCTCAAAACGCATCGTTTTGTGCTCATCAATTTGTAAGCTGCATCCAAGAACTAGCATTAGAGCATTGTGCTTAAAAATGTCCGCCGAGTCGGCCGAGCATCTGACTCAGTCCCTGACGTTGCCAACTCAACCCAACCAACCCGTCCAGATCGTCGCTGCCCCTGGGGTCTCCGACGCCGCTTTCAGGCCAGTACACTTCTCATTTCTACTTCAATTTCTCTCAATTTTATTTGATGGAATACTGAAGAATAAAGAACCTAAATTAGTTTTTTTTTTTTTTTGGGGGGTGCAGGAGTGCAATTAGCTCCACTTTGTTTAAGCAGTGGCTAAAGAATCTGCAATCTGAAACTGGGATTTTAGCTTCTCCCACTTTTTCATTGAAACGAGTTGTTATACAGGTCTCAATAGATGACCACTCACTATTCATCTAAGAGATAGCTCTATGGAGTAACCCTAGAGGTTGGAGGTTCTAATCCCCCCTCCCCCTCCAACCCATATATATGTACTTGTTCAAAAAAAAAAAAAAAAAAAAGAGTAACCCTAACATCACATGCATTAATTTATGGTGTGATAATTGTCGACTATTTCTTCAATTGTCATATTTAGGGACCCAATGCAATTGTCCTTTGAGGAACATGAACACCAGCATCAACACCAATATGATTCTTTCTGTTACAGGGAGTGGATATGTTTGGAAATCGAATCGGCTTTGTAAAATTCAAGGCAGATATTGTTGATCAGGAAACAGGGCAAAAGGTATTTAATCTTCTCCTTGCATTATTTCTCAGGCGGTGAATTTATTTTGCCATGATCTAGCTGCGAAAAATTGGAGCTTTACATGCTCCTTTGTAGGGAGGGATCTGCTTAATGAACATTTCTTTTAACATGTCATATGCAATGCCATCCATTCTATAAGGCCCTTGTCTTTCTGTAAGGACTAAAAAATTGCTTAGGTTCCAGGTATAGTGTTTGCACGAGGACCAGCTGTGACTGTGCTGATTCTTTTGGACGCTGAAGGTGAGACCTATGCTGTTCTTACTGAACAGGTAGGTATCTACGTATTTCGTGTGCAATTGAAAAATGAATTCAATGTTGAAGAAAAATGATAGCTACTTTGGTACTATTGGCTTAATTTGAATCCTGATGAATTTTCATACATGTATAAGGTTAGGGTCCCAACTGGAAGGCTTGTTTTGGAATTACCTGCTGGGATGCTGGATGATGATAAGGGTGATTTTGTTGGCACTGCAGTTCGTGAGGTCTCTTTTTCTCAGCCTAACTAGTCCTTTCTGGTGAACAAGTAATCTAACTATTTGGAAAAAATGATGGACAAACAACCAAAAAGAACTTGACTTCACTGGGAACTTTTAGTCACTAACTTAGGAGTGGAGATTGAGACACTTCAACAAGTATGCATGTTTAAGATAGTTGCCATCTTATGACTTAATCAGATAGATTTGACAGGTTGAAGAGGAAACTGGCATTCACTTAAAGCTTGAAGGCATGGTTGACCTCACAGCCTTCCTGGACCCATCCACTGGACGCCGAGTTATTCCTTCTCCAGTATGTTGGCATGAATTCTCATCTTTTTTCGGCTATAATTTATGGAAATATATGTCCCAATATCAGTTGAGAAAAACAGAATAGGTGATATGATTTCAGAACAATGCTGGTCGGATATACTCATCTGTGAAATATAACAACAAATGTAGTGTCAATTAACATGTGTCATGTCACATGCTTTTTGTTGCTGGACTTATCTGTGCAATTGTTGGCTAGACCTGCAAGCATATAAAATGTGCTTGCATTATGTTATCATTTAAAATGACAAGGATTCTTATGTTCTGCAAGTATCTCATGAATTTGTTGAATTATATGCTTTGGGATTGCAATCATGTTTCACTATTTCTTCAAGAACATTTAATAATTCTATGGAAAAATACATATCTGCAACTTACATTGGTTGTTTTTCCCTTCCATGGTTAGGGAGGATGTGATGAAGAAATTAGTGTGTTTCTTTATAGAGGATGTGTTGATAAAGAAATTATCACACAACTGCAAGGCAAAGAGACTGGCCTTCGTGATCATGGCGAACTTATTAAGGTTTGCGCGGTTCCCTACAAGAAACTTTGGCGCATGACTGCTGATGCGAAGGTTTTAATGGCTATTGCACTTTATGAGATGGCGAAGAATGAGGGTCTTTTGCCTTTGAAACCGTAATCTGCTTACTATTTTAGCTCGAAGGCTGGTTTTGGTTTCTGATTATTGGTATTTACGGTTTATGAACTATGCAAGGGATTCTTTTTTGCTGTCCAGTTATATGGACTGTACAACTTCTTGAATCTGGAAATTTTTTGTAATGAAGGTGTTCTTATGTGCTTGAATGCATGAGGAAATTTATTTTTTGTACTTTCAGGAAGTTCGAATGTTTTACATGTGCTATGCATACTTGTCCTCAAAATAAGACCAAGGGTAAAGGTGCTAGCTCACAAAGTACAGGCATTCTTACAGAACAGTGCCCTAAAACCTTAACTCTAGTTCATTGGGCATTTTCACATTCAAATGGGAAGGAAATTGCTAAACATTCTGCTAGATTCCTAGTTTTCTTTAGCAAGTTGGTGAGCAACTCTCAACTCGGCTGTCATACTTAAGGAAGATACAGGGAGCCCCCCCATCGGAAGTTCAAAGAGCACTCTGATGTGGAAGGTGCTAGGGACACACCCTTTCTTTAGTTCTGCTTGTCATTTATAGTTTATTTGCACTATCATAGAAGTGAGATACACACCATATGAATGGTGGTGATGTTTGTAAACCTAGCTCGGGAAAGTTTTTTCTATGAACATTGAGCTGCTCGTCCTAGAATGGCATGTATAAGAACTTTGAGCATCCTAAACAATTATTTGTTCATTTCCTGCATTACCAACACCATTCAAAGTAGGGCGCCTTGCTTTCATTTTGTTCTTAAATGTGTAAAATTGCCATAATTGTTTCTTATGTTCAACTGGCAAAGAGATACAACCAACTCTTCACTGAGTGAAAATGATGCTGAATGCTCTGAGTATGTGTAGGCTTTACTTGCATTATCAAACCTTGCTGCTTACAAAATCTTTATTACTTGACTCCCATATGGTGGTTCCATCACATGTGCAAAGCTTTTTGTAGTTCTCACCAACTCCAGCACTTCTAGCAATCACTGATGCTGTGAGACCGCCATCTGATCTGTCTTCTGTTCCATATACCACCACCGATCTCCCAACAAGATCTACAATTCTCAAGTTCTGTTTCACACCGGAGAAGAAAGCCTCTCCCTTTGCATCAACATCTAATGTTCCCAGGTCGCCAAGTGGCTGATATCAAGAGATGTAGTTAGGGAATGCAAATCATAAGAGACCTAAGAAGATTTAAAGTAAGAGCAGCTAGTATAAAATAAGAGACCACAAGAAAAAAGAATAAGGAGGGGGTATTGGGGGGTTTTCAGGATAGGGAGGATAATTGACACAGGCCCCAGTCAAAACCTTCAAATCAGCATCACAAAGAAAAATGCAGAACATTCTATAAGCAGGCATACACTGATGCAAACCTGTTTTTCAATTCCCTGATTGGTAGGATTATACACTTTCCCAGTGCTTGCAGCACCTCTTGTTAGATCACCAAATTCATTTATAGACCAACCGTGCTTCCCAGGTGACAATCCACTAAAGTTAGCTTCAACCCTGGCCAATTCCATATTCACTTGAGCAAAGCGAACCACACCAAAAATATCTGGGCCCTTGAACTCAGAGACAGCAGCAGACACCAAAAAGTCTGAGCAGGAAAAGCAAAGTAAATTACAAGACACAAACTGCTGCTAAATGTTGAAAATATATTGCTACAGGCTCTGTTACTATATTTTGCCAACATGCAGAAGGCTGCCCCATTATGCGATCCATTTCCTTCTTAGGATAGGGGGAGAGAGGGGGAGGGTGGGTGGGTGTGGGTTGTGTGGATTAATGTACGAAGTACAGACAAAAGGTTCTTCAAAAAAACAATGCCACAGCCAGAAGAACATCACAGATGAACATATACAATGTTTATTGCCAAGTTTTTGAATAAAATAAATAATCCTTTTATATTGGTTTACTTTCATCATGATATAAAGCACACTAAGCTTCCTCTTAACCATGCATAAACCTATAAAACACACAGTTTGTCCCCCCAAAAAAAAAAGTCAACATTACTTGTTCTTCACTTTCAACATGAGAATGGCACCTTCAAAAACTAGCAGTTTCATATATACATGTATGTACACGGTACACCTATGTGTATGTGAAGGCATGCAATTCACACACTTAAAACAATAGACTATTGTCAGAAGGTCATCAAACCTGAAATCATATCTTCAAGATAATAAAAAAGAAAAAGAGAAATTTTAAAGTTGCTAACAACTTCTAAATAAAAAGAGATCAATATTGAAAATGCAAGAGTTTCTTTCCTAACCAGTAATCCTCTTGCAAGGGGCTGGATCCAATATATTGCAAGTTCACAGAAGAAAGAAATTATGGTCCTTCAAATTGAGGCCTTCTCTTTGGACTGTATCTGATAAGTGGCTGATTTTAGAAATGGGCAGAAATGAAGCATGTTAACAAAGGAGCTTTCAAAGTCACGTGTTAAAGTACAGAGAGTCCTGACAAATGTATATTTATCCTACATCTTATGAGAGGCACTTGAAGGAAGGAAAGACTACTAAAGAAGCTTGTCCACTAAGTCACTAAGTTCCTAAATGGTCACTGCAACCAAGGAAACGCCACAAACTTTTGTTCGATTTTCTTTTAAAGAAAAATTTTGCAGAAATCAAAATGCACATCAATGCATTTACAAACCATATAGAAATTAGATATGCATTTTAGTCATGCTTATTAGTTACTAGCACGCATACCAAGAAATCCATGCACTAAATGTCTAGTCAACTCAATCGCAAAAAGATATGTACTTCAGAGATGAAGGCTTTTATAAGAGAGGTTGGCGGGTTGATTTAGAAATATGCAGAAAGGAAATGAGTTACCGAACGAGTTTTCAGGACTAAGAGGACACGCAAACTCTCAAAAAATAAATCTCTATCCAACATATTATCAAGAGAAGCTTGAGGTATAGAAGAGTTTTCACGACTCTAGGCCCTAATTGATGAACACTATCAAGAGAACAATACAGAAGTTTTCTCCGATAATGTTTTAAAAGAAGATTTGCAGAAATGAAATTACTCACCTTCACATCCACAAACCATATCGAAATTTCATATGCATATAAACTTTCTAATTTCGTAGAAGGCTTATCTAGAAGTACATGTGGCTAGCTGACTCATTTACAAAGCGGAATATATTTTGGAGATAAAGGAATGAAGTTGACCAACCTTCAGGGACCCCTTGGCCAATCAACCTGGCAGTTCGACCTATCTGCTCTAGAGCTTCAGTCATGTTCTTTACAGGTGAAGAGCCCAGAATCCTTACCACTTGATTCCCCAAATCCACCTCCACATTCTTCACTCCTACATTTTCGCCAAAATGGAAAGAACACACGCCATGAAATGGAAATTGTAAAACTACATATCTATAATCATTAATCAATGTGATTGCTTATTCAACAAATAAATAAAAACAGCATACCATTGACAGTTTGCAACTTATTCTTGACAGCATTAACACAACCTTCGCACTTCATATCCACCATATATTCTGTCTGTTATCAAATCAACAGAAACCACATAAACTAATAATTATCAATAACAAGTATCCAAAAATCAACTTAAAGATGATAGAAATCGAAACAAAAATTAAAGATAAAACAATCGGAAATTGGACGATTTAACTTACAAGTAGCTCAGGCAGCAAGACTGCATCCTCCTACAAAAAAAAAAGAGTAAAAAGATCGAAAATTTAGAGCTAAATTCGATGTATTTTGATATATAAACAACTGGGTATTGATTAAATAGTGAACCTGAGAGGTGGGTTTGTGATCTGATGTCTGTGCTTCCATGCTAACAGCAGAAGGAGGCTGATTCAAGTTCTTGACAAGGCCAAAGCGAGTTGGCAGAGATAAAGAGGAGATTGAGAGGAAGGAAAGGGTATTGGGTCTGGGATTTGGATTAGAAGAAGAAGAAGAAGAAGAAGAAGAAAGAGACGAAATTGCAAAGGCTGCTGGTAGAGCAGATGCTACTATGGCAGTTTTTGTTGTTGTCGTCACTGACCTTAGAAATGCCATTTTATTTCGTTTTAATATGTTTGCACAATAACAGTCGGCTTATGGTTTTCTACCAGACTCAATCTCTAGATGCGTCCATAGATTTTTCTTTTCTTTTTTTTAGTCCATTATAAAGGGAAAAGGGTCAAATTGGACCCTCAACTTTGGACAAAATTTTAATTTTGACACTATTATTTTTTTTGTTCTTAAATGGACCTTAATGTTTCCAAAGTGGACCAATTATGACCCTATGTTAACAGTTGTTAAAAAAAAAATTGACGTCCGTTAAATAGTGATAGGTGGTGTGTGGGACCCACCTCTCATGTTGAATCATGTCTTCTCTCAAATTGCGTTAAAAAAAATTACTAGTTCCAAGCTTGTGATTATTGGTGCTATCATTAGGGATGCCTATGGCACTAGGTTGGTGGCCTTGCAATGAATATAGGTGATGCAATAATCACCAGAGCAGAATTGTAGGGTGTTTATGAGGGTATCCAGTTAACATGGAACTTGGGTATTAAGAAGTTACTTGTTGAAGTGGACAACAAATGTGTGGTTTAGATGGTGGAGCATGAAGATGTTCGGATTAATGGCCACAACTCTTTGATATTGGCCATACGCAGTCTTCTCTCAAAGGAGTGGCAAGTGCATATCAAGCATGTACATCGCAAGGCAAATTGCTGCGGACTGTTTAACTGGTAAAGCTCGAAATTATTGTCTCGGTTGCCATATTTTTGAGAGTAGATGAGAGAGTTCTCTTTGCCCTTTCACATGCAGTCCTCAATCACTGTTTCCAGAAATATCCCTCTTGTTCTTTCTCTTGAACTCTTGGACAAAGTCATTCACCGTTCTGTTATCAAAGTCTTCACCACCAAGATGAGTGTCACCAGTAGTGTGGCCTTCACTTTAAAAATACCCTCCTCAATAGTAAGCAAAGACACATCAAAAGTACCACCACCCAAAACAAAGATCAACATATATTTTATGTATATAATTAAGACCTTGTAAAAAGGCATGAAATTGTTTTGCAACATGAACAAATTGATTTTCGTTCACTAAATCGATGAAAGAAACAAAAGCTTAGATTTTTTTTGAAACTCATTTTTAGGTCAATGAATCAGAATGAAAAGTTCATCATGTCCATGCTTGAGCTCTCCATCATCACATTCTCCATGAACCCACATTTATTGGGTGAAGCTCTTTTGAAGCTTCCTATTCTTGGCCTGAATGTGCACAATGAAAGTGGAACAATTGGGATATTTTCAGAGTTGCATATTTCAATCATACATCCATCTGGGTCATTGAAGAAAACCTAATAAACCTTGTTGACACCGTTGAAGTACTAGAATTTGTATTCTGTCGATTGTAGTGGAATTGAAAACTCGACTATATGACAAATACTAGGCTAAATCACCTCATTGGAGAAGCCAATCCAAGGATACAGGTACTCTTAGAATTTAAGAATAAATTTAAGAGTAGGAAATAATCTTCTAAAAGAAGAACTGAAATTTTTATTTCTCAAATCGAGTTTTGAATACCCAAATGAATCACTTACAAACCTATTTATAGTCATTAACATAATATTAAGACAAATTAAATAATACAACTTTTAAATTGGAAGATTAATACAACTAAGTACACAAGGTAGCAAACATGAACACTTTATTTGAAAGACAAATATTAATGAAGATAGGTTGGCTGGATGAATTATTGTAGACAAATGCTAATGAAGATAGACTAGCTGGAAGGTGGGTTGGTTTATAAATCATCTCATAGGGACATTGGATGAATTATTGCAGACAAATGCTGATGGAGATAGGCTGGCTAAAAGGTGGGTTGGTTTGTAAGTCATTTCACTAGGACACTCATGTCTCATGCTCCCTCGGTTGAAAAAGACTCACCTTTTGAGTCTGACTTTTCCTCATTTTCAAAATATGGTGATAAATCAACAATATTGAATGTAACAGACACATTGTAATATCCAGGAAGTTCAACCTTGTATGCATTTTCATCAATTCTTTTAATTATTTTGAAAGGTCCATCTGCTCTAGGTTTTAACTTTGCATACGGTCGTGGTGGAAATCTTTCCTTTCTCAGGTGAATCCACACTAAATCACCTTCTTTAAAAATAGCAGGTTTTTGAAACTTGTTTGCTTACTTTTGGTATCGCTCATTTTGCTTTAGAATGTGGTTCTTCACTTGTTCATGCAAATTCTTTATTTTCTTAGCTCTTTCATCCACATCTGCACTGAATTATTGTTGAGTTACTTTAGGAGTGAGTTCAATGGGAGTGATAGGATTTTTTCCATACACTACTTCAAATGGGCTTTGACTTGTCGTCTAGCTTGGTGAATTATTATAAGCAAATTCAACTTGAGCTAATATTAAATCCCATTGTCTAATGTTTTTCCCTACAAAACTTCTAAGTAAGTTTCCCAAACTACGATTAACTGCTTCCGTTTGTCCATCTGTTTGGGGATGAGTTGCTGAACTGAACTAAAGTTTTGTTCCCATCTTGCTCTACAAAATCCTCTAGAAATGACTCATGAACTTAACATCATGATATGAAGTGATAGTCTTTGGAATCCCATGAAGTCGCACAATCTCTCGAATGTAAAGATTAGCTATATGTGTAGCATCATAGGTTTTGCTACATGGTACAAAGTGAGCCATTTTGAAAAATCTATCCACAACAACCATGACTGAATCTTTGCCTCTTCGTGTGCAGGGTAGACCAACAACAAAATCCATGCTAACATCCTCCCAATGAGCTTCTGGGACAGGTAGAGGCGTGTAAAGCCCTGTATTCTGACCTTGAGTTTTGGCTATATGACAAACCCTACACCTTTTGATGTGTCGTTCTATGTCTCGAACCAAGCGTGGCCAATAATAGCATCCTTATACAAGAGCTAATGTCTTATCACGACCAAAATGGCCAGCAAAACTCCCATTATGGCATTCGATCAGTATGGCTTCACGTAACAAACATTGAGGGATGCATAATCGATTACTTAAAAATAAGTAACGATCTTATAGATGAAATTGGCGATAGGGACTTTCACAATACTGCTTCCAGATATCTTTATAGTCTGGATCATCCTCATACAACTCTTTCATAACTTCAAGCCCAATTACTTGAACTTGAAGTGTTGAAAGCAATGTGTAACAACGACTTAAAGCTTCAACAACTTTATTTTATGTACCTGACTTATGCTTTAAGACATATTGATATGTACATAGGAATTCACTCCATATGGCATGACGTCCTTTAAGTTTGTTCTAATTGTGGAGGTATTTAAGCGCTTAATTATCATAATAAAACACAAATTCCTTTGCCAATAAATAGTGTCTCCAATGATCTAAAGCTCGAACAATTGCATAGAATTCTTTGTCATATGTTGAATATTTTCTTTGAGTCTCATTGAGCTTCTCACTAAAAAAGGCAATTGGATGATTCTCTTGGCTAAGAATAGCACTAATGCCTATATTAGAGGCATCACAGTTGACTTCAAAGACTTTGTTAAAGTTTGGAAGTGCTAAAATTGGGGCTTTCGTAACCTTCTGCTTCAATGTCTCAAAACTCTTTTGAGTGGTTGGTGTCCACTCAAATTTATCTTTCTTTAATAATTCGGTGATTGGGGCAGTCACAATACTGAAATTCTTGATGAATCATCGATAGAAAGATGCTAGGCCATGAAAACTCCGAACATCATGAAGTGATCATGGTGTTGGCCAATTGATAATAGCTTCTATCTTGCTTTCATCCATCTCAATGCCTTTACTTGAGACAACATAGCCAAGAAAGATCACTTTATCAGTTAAAAAGTGACATTTCTTAAGGTTGGCATACAATTTTTACTCCCTCAAAGTCTCAAAGATCTGCTTGAGATGTATCAAATGCTCCTTCTTATCTTCACTATACACCAAGATGTCATCAAAATAAACCACTACAAACTTTCCAATAAATGGTTGAAATACCTGATTCATAAGCCTCATAAAAGTGCTTGGTGCATTAGAAATTCCAAATGGCGTAACCATCCACTCGTATAAACCATCTCTTATTTTGAAGGCAGTCTTCCATTCATCACTAGGTCTCATACGAATTTGATGGTATCCACTTCTCAAATCAATCTTTGAAACCGTCAAACCATACAGTTGATTGAGCAAATCATCAAGTCGTGGAATAGGAAAATGATACTTGATGGTAATTTTGTTCATAGCTCGACTATCAATACATATACGCCATGATCCATCTTTCTTTAGAACAAGTAAAGCTGGAATAGCATAAGGACTTACACTCTCTTTTATCAATCTTTTAGCCATGAGTTCGGTCACTTGACGTTGTAACTCTTCATGTTCCTTCAGACTCATTTGATAAGCTGCTTTATTTGGAATTACAGCTCCTAGAATGAAATCAATGCAATGTTGAATATCTCGCATAGGTGGCAATCCTCATAGAATATCTTCTGGAACTACATCTCCAAATTCTTGAAGAAGTGGTTGGATGGTCTTTGGAATGGTGCTTCCTTCTTCATTCTCTTTGAAGATTATGAGGGCGTAGGCAACTTTAGTTTCCTCAACAACTTTAGCAACCATTGTCTTGAAAATCAGACTGTAGTTCTCTTCCTTTGAATCACTAACACATTCTTTCTTTAATGGCGCTAATATGATCTTTGGCCATCTTTGGTAAAAGAATAAGTATTCTTATAACCATCATGTATAGCATGACAACCATATTGCCAAGGTCAACCTAACAACATGTGACAAGCATCCATAGGAATAACATCACACCCTATCTTATCTTGGTACTTCTTGCCGATGGAGAACTCAAACAAACATCTCTTCATGACTTTGATCTCGTTACCCTTCCTTAACCAAGTTAACTTGTATGGACTTGGATGATCTTTAGTAGGCAACTTTAGCTTGTCCACCATTTTTGTTGATACCACATTTTCATAGCTACCACTGTATATGATGACGTCACAAACCTTGCCATGGGAGGTACATCGAGTGTGAAAAATATTATGGCATAACCAATATTCTTCTCTAGCAATGGCAGTGTTCAAGGCACAACATAAGATTAGTATCTCACTATCATCTGCATGGATGATCTCATTTTCTTAGCTTCATGCTTGTCTTCTCCCTCACATGATGCATCCTCCACAAATGACACTACCCTTCAATTTGGACAGTTAAATGCAATATGGCTAAATCCATGACACTTAAAGCATTTTCTAGAATTATTGCTAGAAGTTGTGCCGCGTGTTTTACTGATTATTTCAGCGTCCTTCTTGGTGATGGTGGTGGATGATGTTGGCTTTGTTGAAGTACTCTCCTGGTTGGAAGTATTGGACTTGGCTACACTCTGTGTTCCACTCCATTTGAAAGTCTTCTGTTGGCGTTCTACCTTCAATGTTAGCTTGATCACATTATTGACTATCCAATAGGGTTAAAGTTGAACAACATTGGCAATTTCAATCTTCAATCCTTTAAGGAATCTAGCATAGTATGTTCTTCTGATTCGTTAAGGTCACACTTCATCATGAGTTTTTCAAATTCTGCGGCATATTTCTCAACTGACAGGTCACATTGTTGAAGGTTATGAAGCTTGATGAAGATAACTTGTTGATAGTAATCAGACAAATACTTGCATTGAAGTTCTCTTTTCATCTTCTCCCAGGTTGTGATCTTACTTCTTCCTTCACGTTCTCGCTTGTGCTTGAGATTCTCCTACCATATTGAAGCATTTTTCTTATGCTTGATGGCAACAATCTTGACTTTGCGGTGGTCTGTAATGTCTTTATAGTCAAAGACTCGTTCAACAGTATGCATCCATTCGATAAAATCGTCTGGATTTAACTGTCCTTCAAAATCTTGGATATCCACCTTCATTTCATGATCTCAATCTTGGTTTCTCCTTTGATGTAATCGCGGTTGTGGTTCTGCCTCTTCTCCAGATGATTCACTTGCTAGGTTGTGGAAAGGATTAATCTCAACTTCTTGATCATCGTCTGATTCACGAACTTGTTCTCCTCTTTGCTCGTATTGTTCAAGTCGTTGTTGGAGTTGTTGGATCTGTCGTTGTAATTCTTCTATGGTAACATCTTGAACAGGTCTTTGGCGATTTTGTCTTGGTGGCATCTTTCAACAATTTTTTTTACTTTTTTAAATATCTCATTTTTTTCTCTTTTTTTAATATCTCAATTTTTTTTAACTCTCTCACTTTTTTTTCACCTTTTTTTTAAGTAAACTTTACAACCAAGATATAAAATTACAAAAAAAATTACGTCAAACTAAAAAAAATATTTATCAAGACAAAATCTTAAAAGAAAAACAAATATCCTATGAATATATTTAAAAGCCAAGACAATTGATACTAAAATATTTTTTAGCACTGACGTTCAAAAGAGAAAAATATATATTGTTTGGCACTTGGTGCTGGCAGAGAGCACTTTCTTGTTCTTTGTGAAATTATTTTTTTATTTTATTTATTTTTTTTAGAGATGCTTCACATGAATATAAGTGCAGGACCACTCTTTTGTACTATGCTTCACGTGAATATAACTGTAGAACCACTCTTTTGTACGAATTTTTTTTTATCTTAACCCATCCCTTTAGCTTCTTGGTTTTCTCATTTCTCTGAAGCTTCACGTGCCCCTTTCTCTATAATTATTTTATCTTTTCCTTTTTATAAACCTTCAACCCTCTTCTTTCTTTTTATTTTGTAACAAACGCAGTAAGGCTAAAATAACTACAAAGCAATTCTCTTCTTCTACAACTCTATTTTTTTTTGCTTGCTGATTTTTTTTATTTGTTCTTAAAGAAACATGAAATGCATGGGTGAGCAAGGATAGGTTCGGTGAGGAATGGTGTGGTTACAGTTTGGGTTTGCTATTTTTTTTAAATTGAAAAGGCTTTCGGATGGGTGAGGTTTAGTTTGAGTAGTAGGGAATGGAAGTGTTTTAAAAGTGTGGTTGATTGGCACGGTAGGTTTACAAATTCAGATATGAATTTTTTTTAAAGAGGTACTGCAACAATTTTTTTTATAAACAAAAGGATAGATAATGGATAGATTGATACCTTGCAATTCTAATCCACAAGAAGATCGAGATTTCTCTGATACCAAGATGACACCGTTGAAGTGCCAAAATTTATATTCTACCGATTGTGGTGGAATTGAAAACTCCACTACGAAAAATATTGGGCTAAATCACCACCTTAGAGAAGCCAATCCAAGGACACAGGTACTCTTAAAATTTATGAATAAATTTAAGAGTAGGAAATAATCTTCTAAAGGAAGAACTGAAATTTTTATTTCTCAAATCGAGTTCTGAATACCAAAATGAAACACTTATAAGCCTATTTATAGGCATTAGCACAATATTAAGACAAATTAAATAATACAACTTTTGAGCTGGAAGATTAACACAACTAAGTACACAAGGTAGCAAACATGAACAAGTTATTTGAAAGACAAATATTAATGAAGATAGGTTGGCTGGATGCATTATTGTAGACAAATGTTGATGAAGATAGACTAGCTAGAAGGTGGGTTGGTTTGTAAATCATCTCATTGGGACACTGGATGAATTATTGCAGACAAATGCTGATGGAGATAGGCTGGCTAGAAGGTGGGTTGGTTTGTAAGTCATTTCACAGGGACACTCATGTGTCATTTATTCCCATCATCTTCCACCAATGTTGTCGCATACCTCATCCCCATTTCTTGCTACCTCCTGTTGGTAAGTCCAACATCAGTGCACTGTACAAAGAAAAAAGAAATTGGAACAATTCATGTTACTTATATTATTGTAGCTCATTCAAGTGTCTGTCTTGTAGCACTACGATTTCAGAATCCGCTAGTGCCACATTGGTTTTGCACTGAGTCTTACCTGGAAGGAGATGTGATTATCTTTGTAATTAATAAGACGAGGCGCAATAATGCAGTCGAACTCATCGTTTGCTGGATTCTCGATTAAAAGTACCACCACCCAAAACAAAGACACTGACAATTGCATTTTTCACCGTTGATCCAAGGTAAGCCTCAGCAATCTCATGCATCTTAATAAAGACCATAGAAGATATCTCCTTAGTAGCAAATTGCTTCTCCTCGCCCTTATATGTAACCATAATCATGGGCTTATCACCAGGACCAACAATAACCATAAAAGGCCAAAGCTTTATGTCACTTTGCACAAAAGCATCACTATATCTCCTACCAATCAATCGCTTTGCATCTGTAAATCACATGAAAAAAAGTTCTCAATAAACTCTCGTGTTCTACTGAACTAGGCGTAGTAAAAGAATACCCTTATTTCTTTTTTTGCTATTGTGCATATCTCCTACTGAATTGGGCGCTGGCTTCGTGTTGAATGAGATGGAGAAAAATGGCAAGAAGCTCACTAAATGGGAGCTTTGTAAGGTCGTCATCAGCAGAAGCAGCACATTGTAGCTGAGCTCGCACTTCCTAGGTCACTACTGTCGTTCCGGAAGAATAGTTGGAGCGAAATCTTTCTTCCTTCTCTTTTTTTGTTTTTTTTTTCCCTTAACGCCATGTGAAAATGAGAGAAGAGATGATGTGTTGGCTATGATGATTTAGCAGGAGAAGTGGGTCCCACATGTCACCTAGCAGCATTTAACAAAAGTTTTTTCCACCTCAATTTTTTTTTAACAGCTGTTAACAGAGGATTATAATTGAGCCACTTTTGAAACATTAAGGTCTCTTTAGGAAAAAAAAAATAATAGTATCCAAATTAAGATTTTGCCTAAAGTTAAAGATCCAATTTGGCCTTTTTTCCTATATATAAATTACTTACTCCATTTGAATTTGTATAATACATACTTTCTTTTTATTTGAACTTTCAACCTTTAATTTAGTAAAATGAAGAAAAGCAACCATAAGATAGTGAATTATAATTTATTGTTGTTCTTATATTAAGTATTAAATAAGTTGCACATTATGTATGTTAAAAAATCGGAGTAGTAATCAGTTAGTAGGTATTATTTTTAAGATCAAATTATATTTATCTCACCGAGGTTTGATATAATTCTAACTCTCCTCCCTCTTGTTTGAAAATCAAACATTTACATCCCTCAATTTTAGTTCTGTCAACACTTAAGTCTTTCCGTTAAATTTTTTGTTAGTATCTTTATGAATAGGATATTTTACTCCCTCTATTTTATACAAACTAAACATTTCACTCCCTATGTTTTGTAAAAACTAACACTTTAATCATTTTTATTTTAATAATATAAAAATTATTGTTCTTTAATTTTCAAATTTAAAATCACAATTTTTACTAAATTTTCAATGGTTACGCATGTCCTTATCAATATTTTAAAATTAAAAAATTAAATTATAAATTTAATAAATTCTTTAATTTTTATCAATTTTATTTTATATTTATTTTTAATGTTTGGTTTCATTAATTTTACCTTCTTTTAAAGTAAATCATTTTATATATTAATTTAGTTTTAGATAATACTAATTTTAAATGTAGCAAAAATTAATAAAATTAATTAAAAAAATAAATATAAAATAAATTTATGAATATTTATAGATTAGTTAAAAATACAACTTAATTTTTGACTTAATGTGTATTTTGTATAATTCAAAAAATATATTGATGGTGATATGTATACATGTCTAACATTTAGTTAGTATTAAAATTTTAAATTTTAAATAATTAAAAAATTGAAGGACTGAATTATTTTATTTTATTTTATTAGAACTTAGGGATTAAACTGTTTTATATTTATAAATAAAGGGAGTTAAATGTATTTTGATATAAAAAATCTAATGGAAAAGTTACAGAGGAACTTAAATATTGACGGAATTAAAACTAAGGGATGTAAATGTTCGATTTTCAAACAAGAAGAAGGAGAGTTGAAATTGGTCAAACCTTAAGGAGATAAATGTAATTTGCTCTATTTTTAATTAAATAACGTCTAAAATTTAAATTATAGTATTTGCAATCATATTAAATTAGTTATTAAATTTTTTTTACCGTATTTGAATTCTAGATGTCAATAATTTAAAAACATTGCACAATATAACAAAATTTGAAATTAAGTCTTTGTAGAATTTATTCATATAGTAGCTCAAGTGATAAAAAATGTGAACATCTTATTAAGGAGACAAAAGATCGAACCCCCACTTCCTTATCTCATTCCCTTGTGATTTTGGAATTTAATTATTTGATCTAATCTTAAAAATAAAAAAAAATCTTTGTAGATTTTCATATTATCACTCTCAAGAATGCTGAATCCTGGACGAGAGAAGCAGCTAACAAGAGGGTAGCAACCCTTATCAATAGCAGTGGAGTCGCTAAAAGACCCCTTTTTAAAGCGCTAATTCAATAGCAGTCTTCCAATTAGACTGAATAAATCTTAGTGTGGTTAAGCCGGCTGGTGTGGAGAACCCGACAGATTGGATAGAGGCCGCTACATTTGAGTTGCAGAATTGGTCTGCTTATACAGGTCTAATTGCTACCGCCGAGCAGTTGTAAGAGTCTTATGGGTCTTCCAGTTCCAGTTCCGAGTCTAGTTGGTCTTCTGATGAATATATAGATCTTACCTCAGTCGAGTTAGAAGAGCTTGTTGATCTAGTTTCTCCAGATATGCCTTTGCTGCGAGTAGTATATGAGTCTTTCTTTCCTTTGTTAGCTTTGAGGTGCACCAGTGGAAGGAGGCACCTGTGATTTACTATAGTAATAGATAGAGGCATTTTTTCCTATTTCATCCTGGTTAAGTTCACTTTAGTATTATCGTATATAAGATAAAGAGTCCCTACTCAATAGGGCTTTCTTCATTCAAGT